>PVJH01015939.1:0-51414 GCA_004026705.1 Nesogale talazaci
AACTTAAATTGCAAATACCCAGTATATAGAAGGCTATGGAGGACAGTGGAACCCCGAATCCATCTGCAGAGTACCTAGTCAGATTATACCTCTGTCAGACACCCTCTGGCCACAAGTGAGGCACTTGAACAACTTTACTACTGGACAGAGGTTATTGTCAACTTGATTATGGTGGCTCCAACCATGGTATAATATGATACCTGGTCAGTTAACTTTCCTCTTGATCCAACCTGAATTTGCTCCGGGCTTAAAAATGTTTCCTTTGTTTCATGGCAAATTTTTCCCCCTCTGACTTTTAAAATATTGTTAGTAGTTATTTCTTTCTTACCCTTTATTTTATCTTTATATTGTTAATATTATTTTCTTCTTTCTGTTTCATTTTGCCTTTGTTTTTTATTATTTCTGTTAGGTTTCCCAATCAATGAAGCACAGAAGGACTGGATGCAGAGGGACATTAACTGATGCAATGCTTTATCAGGACAAGAGTTTGGGGAGGTGAGGGGAATTGGGAAGCAAACAAGGAATAAGGAAGGGGGAGGGAGCACTAGAATGGATTGAGATGACGCATATACAACTCTTTTAATTTTTACTCAAAACCATTTCATTGGGAGCTAATACATATATCATATCATTCCAGAATTCAGTCACATCAAGTAATATTGTATAATTGCTACCACAATCAGTTTTAAAACATTTCCATCCTTCTTGATTTCAACTCCCCTTTCATCCCTTCTTCCCTACTATATGTCACAGGAACCCTTATTCTACTTGTTGTCTCTATAGATTCATCAATCCTGGATTTCATATACTAAAAATAAGAAAAGCACATAAGAAAATTTCAAGAGGGCTGCTCACAATGACAAAATACATCTTAGATAAACCCCAGTCTGAGGAAAAAACCCAACAACAGAGAAAATGGTGAAAGCCAGATCAGGGCGAACATGTATCAGAGGGGGGGATGAAGTGACAAGATATAAATTGTTTAAGGCAGGTATATAATTTTAGTCTTCTGTAATCACCTCTCCAATGTACTATGTTTGGTAACAAGTTTCTTTCCATCCCTCCATTATGGATCGAGGGAAATCACTTAATTCCTATGTGGTTCTTACAAATGTATCTTGGGCTTCCACAGTCATCCATAGCCTTCTCACAATTAAGGCTCTAATACTATTCCCTCCTTTGACTTTAGATTATATGATTTACAATCCTTTGGTCACTGATGTTGATGTGGTTCTTTCATGTGAACTTATTTAGCATCTCACTTAAATGTCTGCTTGTTTAGAAACAAGCCTTGAAGACCCCAGATGATTTTTATCTAATAGCTGGAACCATCTAAAATCTTCACCACGTTTTGCTATGAGAATTTAGTGTGCAGTTTTCTCTTCTTGTGTTGTCTGTTTTTTAGGTATCAGGGCAACCCTGATCTTATAGAATGAGTTAATAAAGATTCCTTCTAAAGCAGATGGGCATTGGACTTCCACTCAAGTACTTCCTCAATGTAAGAATATTTTGTTCTATTAAATTGGCATTCTATGATGCTCACCTTCCTGACATGATCACTGAAAACAAATATGTGCATGAGCAAATGCAGTGAAGAAAACTGATGGTGTCTGGTTATCAAAAGATGGAGTGTCTGGGGTTTTAAAGACTTGAAAGTAACCAAGCAGCCATCTAGCTCAGAAGCAACAAAGCTCACATGGAAGAAGTACACCAGCTTGTGGGACCATGAGGTGTCAAAGGGATCAGCTATCAGGCTTCACGAACTAAAAATCATAACATTGTGTGCTCACCTTCCTGATATGATCGCTGATAACAAAGGGATGCATAAGCAAATGTGGTGAAGAAAGCTGATGGTGTCTGGATTTCAAAAAATATGGAGTCTGGGGTCTTAAAGGCTTGAAAGTAAAGAAGCATCCCTCTAGCTTAGAAGCAACAAAGTCCACATGGAACACACAAAGCAACAAAGCACACCAGCCTGTGTGATCATAGGGTGTCGAAGGGATCTGGTATCAGGTATCAAAGAACTAAAAATTATATCATTATAAATGAGGAGGAGTACAGATTAGGGACCCAGAACCCATCAATAGGTGAAGCAACATCCCCTTACAGAGGGGTTGCAGGAAGGAGATGAGCCAGTCAAGGCACAATGTAGTAACAATGAAATAAGCAACTTTCCTCTAGCTCTAAAATGCTTCCTCCCACCCACTATCATGATCCCAATTCTGCCTTACAAATCCAGCTAGACTAGGGGATGTACACTGGAGCAAGAAACATGGGGGAATTTAGGATAGATGATCCATTCAGGACCAGTGGTGGGAGCGGTGATCCCGGGAGTGTGGAGAGATGGTGGAGTAGAAAGAGGAAACGAATTGCAGGGATCTACATAAAACCTTCTCTCTGGCGTACAGACAACAGGGAAGTGAGTGAAGGAACATACGATATGAAAAAGTAATGACAACTTGTAAGTTACTAAGGGTTCATGGGGAAGGAAAAGTGGTCAGATAGGGGAAACATGGGGAGCTGGTATGGGGGGCCTAAATGGAGGGAGGATGTTTTCAGAGTGATGATGGCAACAAGTGTGCAAATGTGGTCTGTATACAATTGACGGAGGTATTGATAGTGATGGGAGCTGTATGAATCCCCAATAAAATGATTTATAAAATAAAAGGAGAGGAAAAGAGGAGCTTATATCAAGGACTCAAGTAGAAAATATTTGGAGATGAAGATGGCAACATGTGTACAAATATGCTTGACAGAAATGATGTATTGAATGTTATAAGAGCTATAAGAGCCTCCAATAAAATCATTGAGAAAACAAAACAAAAACAGTGACCCCCCCTTGGGTGGGTTGGTGCGCTGCTCCCCCTCACCCATGTATATCTTTCCCCCCCTCTCTCCCCTCCTCATATTAGTTGACTGCATTATGTATCCCCAGGTTGGGTTTGGCCCCTGCCATATTTGTTGGACCTCACCGCAGGGATGTATGTGTTTGGAGCTTAGGAAAAGAGTTTTGATGTTAGTCAAAAGGTATGTCCTTGAATAAGCTCCTTGAACATTATATAATTATAATAGGGCTTTATTAATAAAGACATTTGTAAAAAGAGAAATATTCCTTCTGCTTTTATTTTCTTAAAGAGATTGTGAAGAATTAGAACCATTTATTCCTTAAATGTTTGGTAGAATTTACTAATGAAGTAGTAATTTCTTCTCCTTTTTTGACAGTGATCAATTATTGAATCAATGTCTATAGTGATACTAAGGGTATATTTTACCATCTCTGAGCTTTTGGTAGTGTGTCTTCCTGGTAATTGGTCAGTCTTTCCTAAGTTTTTAAGTATACCTTCATTAGTATTCCTTTATTATCCCTCATTGACCATGGAATCAATAGTGATAACTCTCTTTTCTTTCTGCTATCAGCAATTTGTGTGTTTCCTTTCATTAATATTTTTGTTAAACTGGTTAGGAATTTATCAATTTTATTGATATTTTCAAGTAACCAGCTTTTGGGCCATTTGGTTACCTCTTTTGTTTCCATTTTCAATTTCACTGATTTCTGCTATAATTTTTACTATTTCTTGCTTATGCTTGCATTAGACATAGGTATATTGCTCTTCATCCTCAGGTCTCCTCAGATGAGAGCTTAAGTAATTGATTTGAGAATTTTCCTTTTCTTTATGTATGTATCTAATGCTATATATTTTCATTCATATGCTGTTATTCTTGCATTTTACCAACTTGTATAATTTATATGATCATTTTCTTTTAGCTCAAAGTAGCTTTAATTTCTTTTATGATTTCTTCCCATGTGTTATTTATAGATGTGTTGGTTAATTTCCAAATAATTGGACATTTTCTAACTATACTTGATTCCTAGTTTAATTCTATTGCAGCATGACCATGTACTTTTAATAATTCTACTCTTTAAAATTCTTTGACATGTTTTTTATGCATAATCCAGAATATGGGGTTTCTTGGTGAATGCTTCATTTAACAGTGAGAAGAATAGTATTCTGCTGCCATTGAATGAAATATTCTGTAAGTTTTAATTAGATTCTGTTGATGGCATTGTTAAGGCTAATTACATCTTTATTGATTTTCTACCTGTTTGGTCTATCAATTACTTACAAAGGTTTTTGAAACCTCCATCTATAATAGTACATTTTTCTGTTTCTCACTTTACTTCTTTTACCTCATGCATTTTGATTTTCTGTTCTTAGGCTCATATGCATTGAGGAGCATGGTTTTTGAAAGTTGATTCTTATTATTATGATGCAGTGTATATATTTATGTCTGATAATTTTCTTTGTCCCAAGTCAATGTAATTATCTAGACTTTCTTTTGATTGGTGTTACTATGGTGTATTTTTAATATGGTATATGAAGAACAGCTAGTGTTAGAATTGGTAAAAAGTCTGGATAGTCATGGTATATCTGGTTTCCACCTCATAGGAATCAGCTTTGAGAAGAGAAATCATCTGCTTCTTTTTTTGGGGGGGGGCATCACTGCCCTCAGGTGGTGGGAGTAGGAGGCCCAGCCTTGCTCCTGTGAGCTGGAATCGAACCTCCAACCCAGTGGGCCACAGTCCCGCGCACAACCACTACGCCACCGGGGCTCAGCCGAAAAGTTATTTTTAAAATAGAGTAAAAAGACTGTGGTTGTTAGTTGCCCTTGAGTCAGTTGCAGTGCACATCTCCCCTGTGCATGACAGAATGAAACCTAGCCGAGCCTGAACAATCCTCACAACTGTGCCTACACTTGAGTCCATTATTGCTGTCATTGTGTCGGTCCATTTCCTTGGGGGCCTTCCTCTTTTTCATTGCACCTTTACTTGACCAACCATCATGTCCTTCTCCAGGGACAGGTCTCTCCTGAGAATATGTCAGAGTATGTAAGACCAAGTCTTGGCATCCTTGCCAATAAGAAGTATTCTGGTCCATCTGTGAGGATTTTGGTCTTCTCCTTCTTCTTCTTTTTTTTTTTTGGACATCACTGCCCTCAAGTGGGGGGAGTAGAAGGCCCAGCCTTTGCTCCGTGGAGCTGGAATCGAACCTCCATCCCAGTGGGTCGCAGTCCTGCGCACAACCACTACGCCACCGGGGCTCAACCCCATCTTTCTTACCAGTAGGGAACACAGACAAGTTCTGATGCTACCCCTACTGCAACAAGAGTTTTCTCATTTCCCTGATTCTAATGGTGGTTTTGATTTGCCTGATTATTTATTATGTTGAATATGTTTTCGTGTGTTTATTGATCATTTAATTCCATTTTCATTTTGTTGCTTATCCTGTTGTTGCACTCAAGAAAATCTTGAAAAAAATCCAAGATCTCAAAGTTTATCTCTATGAGTTCTTCTAAGAGTTCAACATTTTTAGCTCTTACTTATAAATCTTTGAACCACTTTGGCTAACTAAAAAACAACTTTTTATTGTGATTTGGTTGAATGGTCACAGTACAAATTATTTTCTGTTCAATAGCTCTTCGAGACTCTGATTCCTGATAGTGATTTCTGCCATCCTGTGGGGATGTAACAGTACTCTTCTTACTTCCTCCTGGTGTTTACATTTCCACTCTTCTTTCTCTTCTGTTCTTTTCTGCTTCCTAAACTTTATTCCTGGGCAAATGCTACTCATTTGATCACATATGATTAACCCTCCCTAGTGGCCTATCCATTGTTTGACTGAAAATTGAGCTATGTGGCCCTACAGGTTATGGTGGTAGTGATGTGAATCGAGTCCCAGGGCTGAAGGGTTTTAAGAGCCACGATCTGGGGCATTCCACCAGTCTCTACGAGACCAGTAAGCCTGGTCTTGACATAATTTTGATTTTTGTTCTAATTTTCCCCACTCTATCCAGGACATTTTATGGTGATCCCTTCCAGAGCTATTAGTGTGGATAGCTGTACACCCTCACAATAAAGAGGGCTGTGTGGTTGTTAGGTGTCATACAGATGGTTCCAATTCTCAGTGACCCTGTGGACAGAAAAACTCTGCCTAGTTCTACACCATCCTCACAGTTATTATGGCTGATCTCATTGTTGCAGAGATACTGTGTCAGTCCATTTACGCGAGGGTCTTACTCTTTCTCACTGTCCCTATACTTTATCAAGAATAATTTTTTTCTAGAGGCTAGTCTCTTATAATAATATGTCCAAAGTACATGAGATGAAATCTCATCATCTGTTACGATGGTATCTTCAATATTCTATGTCAACACCATAATTTAAATGCATCAGTTCTTCTATGACCTTCTTTACCCTTTATCCAATTTTCACCTGCTTTCGAGGTGATTGGAATTTTAGAACGTGGATCAGACACATCTTGACCTTTGAAGTGACATGTTTGCTCTTTAATACTTAAAACAGATTTTGTGTAGAAAATTTGCTCAATGTAATATGCCATTTAATTTCTTGACTGCCATTCCCACAAGCAAAGATTGTGGTCCAAGCAAAATGAAATAATTGACACTTCAGTCTTTTTTTTCCATTTATCATGAGGTTGTCTATTGGACTAGTTATGAGGGTGTTTGTTTTCTTTACATTGTGTTGTCATTCATTCTGAAACCTGAAGTCTTTGCTTTCCATCAGCAAGTGCTTTAATTCCTCATCACATTCATTCAGCAAGCAAGTTTGTGACATTAGTGCCATGGATTTTTTTTTTTGGACAGAAAAGATCCTTTTCTTGGGGTAGACACTGCACAGGGACTAGTCTATGATAAGATGGGTGCAGAGAACATACCAGCAGGTCCTCCCATGCCCCCCACTCAGTGCCATGGATTTTAATAAACCTTCTTCTCATCCAATGCCATGCTATTCTTCATATTGTATAGCTTCTTAGACTACTTGCTCTTACATAGATTGAATAAGTGCGGTTAGAGCATTCATCCCTTGATTTGATTTGTTGTGTGTGGCATCACTGCCCTGGTGGGAGTAGGAAGCCCAGCTTTGCTCCTGGAGAGCTGCTGTTGGATTTTAACCGTCAACCCTGGGGGTCGCAGTCCCACACACAACCACTAGGCCACCAGGCCTTGATTTGATTTTAAGTCACATAATATCCCCTTAGTCTATTGGAATAACTGCCTCTTGGTATAGGTTCTGCATGAGACCAATGAAATGTTCTGAAATACTCATTTTTCTCAATATTTGTGGGTCCAAGCAAAATGAAATAATTGACACTTCAGTCTTTTTTCCATTTATCATGAGGTTGTCTATTGGTCTAGTCATGAGGGCTTTTGTTTTCTTTACATTGTGTTGTCATTCATTCTGAAACTTGAAGTCTTTGCTTTTCATGAGCAAGTGCTTTAATTCCTCATCACATTCATATAGCAAGCATATCATAGTTTGTTATGATCCACACAGTATATATATATATATATATATATATATATAAAACCAATAAAACTCAAGCAAGCATTTTTGCTTTTAGTCAAGGTTCATTTGATGAAGAGGATGTGCTACGTCCTCTTCTGAATTTGGCTTACATTTCTGAGCACTCCCCCATGGATGCATGACCACAATTAAAATAAGGCTCCAGGATTGGTGGTATTCAACGATACCTATTGAAAAACTTCAACAAACTGATGAAAAACTGGAAGCACTGACTCCTCTCTGCCAGGAAATTTGGAAGATAGCTACTTGGCCACGTGACTGGAAGAAATTCGTATTTGTACCCATTTGGAAAAAAAGTGGACTACCAAATATAATTATAAATGGATGATTTAATTAATATCATGTGCAAGTAAATTTTGCTGAAGATCATTTCACAATGGTTGCAGCAGTACATCATAAACAAACAGTTGTCAGAAATTCAAGCTGGGGTCAGAAGAGACCTTGGAACAAGGGATATCAGTATGAACTTCAGATGGATCATGGCTGAAAGCAGAAGATATCAGAAAGATGTTTACTCATGTCTTATTGTCTGTGCAATGGCATTGGACTGTGTGCATCATACCCAAGTATGGATACCCTTGAGAAGAATAGGAGTGACAGAACAATTTGTTGCGCTCATATGGAACCTGTACCCGGATCAAGAGATAGTTATGTGAACAGAACAGGAGCAGATTGCAGTTTAAGCTCAGGAAAGGTGTGTGTCAGTGTTGTATCCTCTCACCATACTCATGTAATCTTTATGCTGAGCCAATCATCAAGGAAGGTGAATTATATGAAGAAGGATGTGGCATTGGGATTGGAGTAAGGCTCCTTAATAGCAGTCAATCTGCAGATAAAACAACCTTGTTTGCTGAAAATGAGAAGGATGTGAAGTGCTTCTTCCTGATGAGGATCAAGGATGGGAGCCTTCTGTAAGGATATTAATTCACTGGAAGAAGACAAAACTCAGGAGCAGGGAAGAGAGATGAAAAAATGAGGAGCTAATAACCAGGGGCTTAAGTGAAAAACAAATGTTTTGAGAATGATGATGGCAACAAATGTACAAATGTGCTTGGCATGCAATGAATGTATGTATGAATTGTGATAAGAGTTGCATGAACCCCCAATAAAATGATTTAAAAAATAGGAAGACAAAGCTCACAACTTGACTAGTAGGCAACATCATTAAAAACAAACAAAAGGTTTGTCCAGGTTTTTGTCTTGCTTGGACCCACGATCAATGTTCCTGGAAACAACATTCAAGAGATCAAAAGACATACCTTTTAAAAATATTGAAAGCCAAGAATGGCATGTTGAGGTACCTCACCCAACTCATGATATTTTCACTTTCTTCATATGCATGTGAAAGTTGAACATTGAATAAGGAAGACTTAAAAATGAATGCATATGAATTATTGTGCTGGTAAAAAACACTGCAAGTGTCGTGGAGTGTCCGAAGAACACAAATCTGTCTTGGAGAAGTGTAGGCAGAATGCTTGTTAGGTGTGAGGATAGCCAGGCTTCCAATTATGTACTTGGACATGTTAGGAGGACATCATGCTTGGTAAAATAGGAGGGATTGTAAAAGAGGAAGACTCTCAATGAGATGGATTGACCTTGGCAGTAGCAAGGGGCTCAAACATAGCAATATTTGTGAGGATGATGTGCAAGATCAGGCAGGATTTTCTTCCACTGAACATAGAGTTGCTATGAATCAGAACTGACCCTCGGGCACCAGCCAACAATGAAAATAAATACTTCCAATGCTTCCTCAGCTTGTTGAAACATTTCCTTTTTCATTCTGTCAATTCCCAGAGTCTTGTTTTTTGCTAAAACTCAACACAGACTGGATTTGTTCCTTCAATTTAATTGGTTCTTTATCATATACTACCTTGTGAAATGGTGGGACATTGACCAGTTGCTATTTTTTGGTACACTGACTATGTGTGTATTCCTTTCGTCTTCTTTTGACTCCTCCTGATGATTCAATATTTTGGTAATGGATATTGCAGCTCTAGGCTTGAATTTTTTCTTTAGTTCTTGAGATGTCTTGAGTGTTTTCTTCCTTTTTAGCTTTCTAATTCCAGGTGTTTGCACATCTCATTATAAGATTTTACTTTCTGGAGCTGCCTTTTGAATTTTTCCCCCTCAGTTTCTTCACTTTATCATTTTTTTTTTAGCTATTCTGAAATCAAAAGCAAGGTACAGAGTCTCTTCTGCCACCCATTTGGTCTGTTCTTTCTTTTCTGACATTTTAATAATCTGTTGCTTTCTTCATGTTTTATGTTTTGATTGATCTTACTTAGAGCTTAATGAACCAACTTTGTTCTTGCAATGGTCTCTATATCCAGGTGGGATATACTCAAGGTTGTACTTTGGCCCAAGTGGACTTGTTTTAAATTTCTTCAGTTTCAATCAGAGCTTGCAGTAGATGTTCCCTTCCATAGTTGGCGGCCAAACTTGTTTTCACTGATGGCATCGAGCTTCTAGATCATCTCTTGCCACACATCTATTCAGTTTGATTCCCGTGTTTCCATCTGGTGAAGTCCATGTGTATTGTCAACATACACGTTACAATGACCTAATACATGTGTGATGAAGAAGTTGTTGCTCTTGCAAAATTCTAATCATTGCCACCTCCAGCTTTGTTTCTATCACCCAACCTTAGTTTCTAACTATGGATCCTTCCTCTTTGTTTCCAATTTTTGCATTTCAATTACCCATAATTATCAATTATCCAAAGGACTAGCTATTTTTCTGCCTCTTTGATTATCTTCACGTTTCTTTGCTCTGCACAGGGAGACACTGATGTGTGCGCCTTATAATCCTTTTCACAGGCTTTTGAGATCCCACTTGCTGTTCACGTAAGTAGGACAGAGAACTTTCTGTACTATCTTATGCCAAATGATCTTGTGTCCCCAGAAACTATAGTTCTTTGCCCTGAACCCTGTGACTTATTCTTTCAAGATGATTATTTCTAAGAAATTTTCATAACATTGCTCTCTTGTTTGCTATACTAGTTTTAAAGGTGTTTTTACAACACATGTAGAGATATATGTAGAAATAGCCCATGAAACCTGTATATATATTCATATTGAAAGAAGAATTTGAAAAATGACCACAGGCACAGCTTGCAGAACAATCCTAAGTGTCTGAGAAAAAAAAATCCAACTTTATTTTTTTACAATATTGGTATCCAGCTATTTCAACACCATTTGTTGAGGACACACCCCTGTCCCTGGAATAGTTTTGGAATGTTGTTAAAAAATAGACTGATAATTAAAAAATTATTAAAAACTTCTCAATTCTTTTCCATTGGTCTGTGTTCTTATGCCAATACCACATTCTCTTGATTACTGTAGCTTTGTTTTTAAGGTTTGAAATTGTAAAAGACCATTATAAAATGATCTTTTACAATAAAATTGGAAAATATTAGTACCCCAACTTTTTCTTCAAGATAGCTTTGCCTGTCCTTAGTTTCTTCTGTTTACAAAGATAGGGGTTGTACTTAATCAATTTTCAGGACATACCCCCTTAACACTATTGTCTTCATTCATGAACATGGATTTCTGTCTCCCTCTTGCTTAGATTTTTGATTTCTTTAAGAAATTTTAATAACACAAATATTATTTTACCCTCCTTAAATTAATTAATTAATTTATTATTTAATACTATTAAATTAGAAATGTTTTCTTGTTTCATTTGTTCATTGCAAGTGTATAGAAAAACAATAAATAATATATTTAAAAAAAGAAATTCAATAAATTTTGTGAATTGTTCTCTCCTGCAACTTTGCTGAACTACTTTCTTAAAAATCACTTTATTGGGGATTCATACAACTCATCACAATCGACACATACATCCATTGCATGCCAAGCACATTTTTACATTGATCGACATCATCATTCTTAAAACATTTCCTTTCTACTTAAGCCCTTGATATTAGTTCCTCACTTTTTCACTCCCTCATAACACCTGATAATTTACAAATTGCTAATATTTTGACATATCGCACACTGTCCGATGTCTCCCTTCACCCACCCGTAGTCTGTACCCAGGAAGGAGGTTATACGTAGATCCCTATAATCGGTTACCCCCTTCTACACCACATTCTCTCCACCCTTCCGATATTACCCCTGTCACCACTTATCCTAAAGGGATCATCTGTCCTAGATTCCCCAAGTTTCCATTTTCTATCTGTACCAGTGTACAACCTCCAGTTCAGCAGGATTTGTAAGGTAGAATTGGGATCATGATAGTGGGGGGTGGAAGGAAACATTTAAGAACCAGTTTCATTGTTGACTGGCTAGTCTCCTCCCCTGCTGAACTAATTTAATAATTTTAGTAGCTATTATTGTGTGTGTATTTATCAGGATTTTAAAAATATATTTAATATATTATTACATAGTATCATCTGCAAATATTGTTTAAGTGCTTTTCTTCTTATCTGGAGATCTTTTATTTCTTTCTCCTACTTCTTTCTCCTACTTCCTCTACTTCCTTCTTCTCCTCCCTACCTGCCCTGACTAGAACTTCCCCCACAAGGTTAAATAAAATAGGGAGAGAAGACAGCCTTAGCTTGTTCCTGATTTTAGGGTGAAGATATATAGCTGTATGTACCTTTAAGTGTAATGTTAGCAATGCCATTTATCGGGTTGAGAGAATTTCTGTTTGTGGCTGTTGTCTTTTATTATAAATGGTGGATTTGTCATGATTTTTCTTCATTCCTTGAAATAATCATGCAGCTTTTGTACAACTGGTATAGCATATTGCATTTAATAACTTTCAGATAGTTAAACCAACATTGCTTCTTTGGTATAAGTTTCACTTGTCATGAGAATTTAGGCATCAATTTTCTTAATAAACATTTGTCTATTTCCCCCCCCCCCCCTTTTTTGAGTTTTCATCTGACTGTGGTCTCATCATACCTCAAATAAAGTTGGGAAATGTTCCCTCTTTGTATATTTGTTTGGAAGAGTTTTTGAAGAATTGGTATTAATAATTAAAATATTTGGTAAATGCATCAGCGAAGTCATCTGAATCTTTTTAAACCTTTTATCTTTGTTAGGAGATCTTTCATTAATAATTCAAAAATTTTAAACTTAAAAAATAATTTTATTGGGGGCTCTTACCACAATCTACACATACATCCCTTGTGTCAGGCACATTTGTTTATATGTTGTCATCATTATTTTAAAAATATTTTCTTTCTACTTGAGCCCTTGGTATCAGCTCATTTCTCCCCTCCCCCACCCTCCATCCCTCATGAACTATTGATAATTTATGAATTATTATTTTTGTTCATGTCTTACACTGACCGCTGTCTGCCTTCACCAATTTTTCTGTTGTCTGTCCTCCTGGGCGAGGGTTAAATTTTTTTTTTTTAGGCATCACTGCCCTCTGGTGGTGGGAGTAAGAGGGCCAGCTTTTGCTCCTGTGGAGCCACTGCTGGAATTAAACCTCCATCCCAGTGGGCCGCAGTTCCGTGCACAACTACTACTCCACCAGGGTTCAGCCCGAGGGTTAAATTTGAAACTTTTCGTTGAACTATTTGTATTTCAAAATTCCTTGGAAATCCGTATTACTACTCTATCTTTCTAGAAATTGTCTATCTCATCAAAATAAGTCATTTATTGGCATACAATTAATTGTTCATATTATTCTTTTGTAATCTTTTTAAAATTTATGTACAGTCAGTGGTATTGTCCCTTCTTTCATTTTTTATCTTAATAATTTGAATATTTTCACTTTTTCTCTCGATTAATGTAGCTAATAGTTTGCAGTTTTGTAGATCTTTTCAGAGAATTCTGCTTTTACTGACTTTCTCTATGGTTTTCTATTCTTCATTTCTGTAATTTCGACCATCATCTTTGTAATTTCTCTCATTTTGTTTGCTTTAGGCTTGATATTGGTTTCATTTTCCAGTGGTTTTTTTGTTTTTTGTTTTTTTCATTTTCCAGTGTTTTAAGGTGGAGGTTTATGATATTGATTTGAGATCTTTATTAGTCTCCGACATAGATAATTTATTACCCTAAGTTTCCATCTTAGCACATCTTTATTAACATTGCAAAGTTTTTATATGTTGTGTCTTTTATTAATTCATTAGTAAATATTTTAAAGGTTCAGTATGATATCTTCTTTGGTCCTTTATATTTTTGGCATGTGCTGTTTCAGTGACACTTAGTTATAAATGTCTTAGATTTACTTTGGTCCTGTTTCGAATTTCATCCATTGCGATTGGAGAATATAGCTGGTATGATATAAATCCTTTTAACCATGCTGAAGCAACATAATGAAGTATAAATCCCTTTAAATGTACATTTCTAGCAGCAAGTATGTGGCCGGCCTATCCTGGAGAATGTTCTACATGCAGCTGGGAAGTCTGTGTTTCGCTCTTGTTGGGTGCAGTACTCTATAGATGGCTGTTAGGTCTGGTTGGTTTATAGTGCTGCTCACATCCTCTATTTCCTAACTGATCCAGTTGTTCTATACATTTTTTAAAAGCAGGAGACTGCAATTTTAACCATAATTGTTGAATTTGCTCTCCCTTAATTTTTTTTTCTTTTTTGTTTTTGTAGGCATCAGTGTCCTCTGGTGGGAGTAGGAAGCCCAGTCTTGCTCCTGGAGAGCTGCTGCTGGATAGGATCTGCCAACTCTGTGGGCCGCAGTCCTGCACACAACCTCTGCGCCACCGGGGCTCAGCCCTCTCCCTTAATTTTTAATGCTCTATGATTAGTGCATATTATAAAGAGCCCTGGTGGTGAAGTGGCTACATGTAGGCTGTCATCCTCAGGTCAGCCATTTGGAACCACCAGCAGCTCTGCAGGAGGAAAAGAAGGTTTCTATTTCCACGAAGAGTTACGATTGTGGAAACCCATGGGGGCAATTCTACCCTTCCCTATAGAGTCACCAGGAGTCAGCACTGACTCTATGGCATTGAGTTTGTAAAAATATGTTTATAATGGGTTTTATACATGAATAATTGATGTTTTCATCACAATGAAATGTTTCTCTTTATTGCAAGTAGCATTTTAAGTTTTACCTTTTATTGCTGTCATCACTCCAGCCAACCTGTTGTTTCTATTGGCATGTTAATTTATTTCATCTTTTACTTTCAATCTTTTTTAAAAAATACAATTTTCCTCCTGTGGACAATAGATTGTTGGATCATGTTTTTGTTCTTCATTTTAATACTTAATCCAATCTGGCATCTGTATCTTTTGATTGCATTGCTTCATTAACTCACATGTGATGTTATAATTGACGTAGCTTGATTTCCACCTGCAATTTTACTTTTGTTTTCTATGTCTCACAACTTTTCTCCCTTTGCCCATCCTTCATTGCTTTATTTTGCAGTGGGATAAATATAAATGTACATTTTCTTTTTTTTTTTTAAATGTACTTTTTTTGGGGGGCATCACTGCTTTCTGGTGGTGGGAGTAGGAGGCCCAGCCCTACTGCTGGAATTGAACCTCCGTCCCAGTGGGCCGCAGTCCCGCGCACAACCACTACGCCACCAGGGCTCAGCCCAAATGTACATTTTCTAATGTCACATTTGGACTTCTGACTTTTTGGGGAATATATTATTGTGGTTTGGGTACAAATTTAAAGAGCGAATTAGTTTTCCATTCAGCAATTTATACACAATTTGATTCATTCTACTAGTTGCAATCTCCTCAAGGTAACAACACTGTTCCCGCCCTCTGTCTCTTTCACTGCTACCGATTCAATGATGATTCATAGTCTCCCGGCCCCTGGGCTTCTGAGACCATAACTGTTTATGGTAATGCAAAGCCTACTCTTTCTCCCATGAAATTGATAGTGGTTTTGAACTCCTGACCAATTGGATCACAGCCCAATGTGTGAGCACTACACTATCATCTCCCTGGATTTTCTGTTTCCATCTGTCCTCTTTTTCTTGTTCCTTCTTGCCTTTTGAATAATTACATTTGGGCAAATATTGACCTTTTGCCCTACTATGGTTGATTACTTCAAGGAGTACATTCTTTACTGTTGTGATTGTTACTTTATGGACTCATTTGTTGTTTGGCTGGGTATTTTTTGTTTCCCTAAGAGTTGTTCAGTTTCAAGTTTGAAGGGGTCCGAGGATCACAGTCCTTGAGATCCCATAGGTCTCTGTTATAGAGTGAAGCTTGGTATTTTAAGTGGTTTTGAATATTGTTTTATATCACCTCCCACCCCTCATGTTATCCAGGATCTTCTATTGTCATTCCAGCCTAAGCAATTCCTAGTGGGCACCATCTGGTTCTTTAAGTCTCAGACTGGAAGAGGCTGCAGTCCATTTCTCTTTTGGACTAATGATTTCCTTGAGTCTTTTATTTTCTTTGCTTTTTCCTTTTGCTCTGGGTTGGGGGAGACCAATATTAGATGGCCACTAGCAAAATTTTTTTGGGGGGACATCATTGCTCTCTGGTGGTCATGGGAGCTATCCAGTGCTGCTCCTGAGAGCTGCCGCTGGATTTGAAGCACCAAGTCCGTGGGCTGCAGTCCCGCACTCAACCACTTATGCCACCGGGGCTCAGCTAACTAGCAAAAAAAAATTTTTTTTTTTGTTTTGTGGCATCACTGCTCTTTGGTGGTGGGGGTAGGAGGCCCAGCCTTGCTGCTGGATTTGAACCTCCAACCCAGTGGACTACAGTCCCGCGCACAACCACTACGCCACCAGGGTTCATCCTAACTAGCAAATTTTTAAGACTCCCAAACCATAATAGGATGTAGAATACTGTTTTTGTGAATTATTTATGCCAATTGACCTAGATTCCCTCCAAGATTATGGTCCTAAGCTTCCCAAACCAGTGACCTTATTCTACAAGGTGTTTGGTTATGGACATTTTCACAGCTTTCCCTTGAGTGTAGTGTACATAGATGTATTTGTGCTACATAGATTTATGCACCGGAGTCCTGGTGCTGTATTGGTTACACGTGTGGACTGTGATCCACGTGGTCAATAGTTTGAAAGTAGCAGCAGCTCTGCAAGAGAAAGGCTGGACTAACTATTGTAAACAATTGTAGTCTGAGAAACTCACAGGGGATCCCCGTGAGTCAGTACAGACCAATGGCAGTGGGTTTAGTTTTTGGTTTGGGACATGGCTATATATACATAGATATATTTGTAGTACATGTTACTATGTATGTAGACATATAATCTGCCTATGCATACCAATTAGCCACCTTACAGCTGTTCAACTTGCATGTCTAGCTATATAGCTACACAGAGTATTGTTTTTTACCATTGCTATTGCAGGATTGTACATATAATAGTATTTCTCATTCTTGCCTTCTACATTACATCTCAATGTCTTCCTTTAGTGCTGCCTCCTGTTTATTATGCATGACTTTGTCTCCATTCACGTTAATACATATTAATCCTCTAGTTAGTGATTTCCTCTCCTCTTTCTCTTGCCTCTGCTAACTGTTAAAGAGTATTTCTTCTGTGTTTCACCTTTAAAAAAAAGGTGTTTTATTTCTTGCCGTAGGGTTGATTATACATATTAGCATGTGAGAATTACTTCAGATTTATAAAGCTTAATTTCAGTGATACATAAAAATATGTCTATGTGACTCTGTTCACTTTTTTGTAGTACTATTGTTGCATTTATAGCATCTTCAAAGGGTTTTAAAAATTCTTGGAAAAAAGTATATAAAACAGTGGCATTTCCCTATGAATTTTTGAAGCCCTTTCATATCAATGTCACTAATTCAAGAGCAATAATTTTATTGTGATTTTTATTTTACTTCTCTCGCCCATTATCCACCACTTGTCTGCCAGTTTCTCCTGTTGTGATGACTTCTGTGCTGCTCTGATACTGGAAGCTCTGTCATTGGTCTTTCAAATACCAGCAGGGTCTCCCAAGGTGAGCAGATTTCAGCAGAGCTTCCAGACTCAGAACAGGCTGGAAAGAAAGAATGGGTTGTCTAATTCTGAGGAAGTAGTCATAGAACACATTATAAATAGCAATGGAACATTGTCAGATACTGAAAGCGTCATGAACAACATGGGATAATGTCTGATATAGTGCGAGAAGATGAACCCCTCAGGCTGGAAGGCATTCAAAATATGACTGAGGAATAGCTGCCTCTTCAAAGTAGAGTTGGCCACATAATATGAATAGATTAAGGCTTTTAGGACCTTCATTTGCTAATAGCACACAACACAGAATGAGAAGGAACAGTTGTAAATAGCTATTAATAATTGCAACTTGAGCTGAGCCCTGGTGGCGTAGTGCAGAACTGTGGCCCACAGGGTTGAGGGTTCAAATCCAGCAGCAGCTCTCCAGGAGCAAGACTGGGCTTCCTATTCCCATCAGGGCAGTGATGCCACAAACAAAACAAAGAAGCAAAAAGAACTAAAAAAAAAAACAATAATTGCAACTTGAAATGTAGGAAGTATAAATTGAGGAAATTTGGAAATCATAAAAATTAAAATGGACTGCATAAATATTGATCCTGATTGACAAAGGGCAATCAGATTAATATTACATGTGTTAGTTGTGTCATGTTAGGTACACATAGCACTTATAATTGTGTTTGCTTAAAGATTATGCATGGTTTAAGGAGATGTATACATATGCCAAATTGGAAAGAGATAGACTGTGATAGTTAAAGTTTTGTTGAATAATTTAAATGGGTATTCCATCAGTTCCTGGAACACAGTTTTCACGAACGCCTTCAACACAGCTTAGACTTCTTTCTTTAAATCATATGCTACCTCTTGAAATCAGAGAATCTGGATTATATGAGGAAGAATGCAGCATCAGGATTGGAAGAAGGAGTATTAACAACCTTAGATATACAGATACCACAGTCTTGCTTACTGAAACTGAGAAGGACTTGGGATTTAAGTCTACTTCTAGGACTAGAGGCAATGATAAAGTGATGAGGGTCTTTCCTGGGAGCACTCAGCAATGTCTTTTAAGGCATTGGTCTCAGGTTATGCTCCAGACCCTAGGGGCCCTATCAGCATGCATAGTTGGGTTAATATCATCTGTGGGTATTTGGGATAGTGACTTACTAAGAATACAGTAGCGAGCAAAGGGGGCGTGATCTCTTCAATTGGGATGTGTGGTTCCACTGGATGAAGTGATTTCATGGAACTTTAGGGGTCCATGTCCTTCCCTTCCTGATTATCTGCCCATATGTTCTTATCCCATGTTTTAAGATGCCTGGCATTTTATTTCTGGAGAAAATAGATGGAGTCTTTCAACTTTCAACTAACAATATCCCCTGATGTAGTCTTAAAACTTGACAATAGTTTAGCTTAACTAGTTAAAAACCAAAACCAAAAAACCCCATCTACCTTGAGCATTATGCTTTTTTTTTTTTGTGGGCATCACTGCTCTCCGGTGGTGGGAGTAGGAGGCCCAGCCCCACTGCTGGAATTGAACCTCTGTCCCAGTGGGCCGCAGTCCCGCGCACAACCACTACGCCACCGGGGCTCAGCCCGAGCATTATGCTTTTAATGGAATCAAACTGACTGCAGCAACTGAAAAGATTACATAGGAATCTTAGGAGGCAATGAGTTTCTATCAATGGGGAGGAACAACTCAGAACAATTTGAGATTGGTTGCACAACTCGAAGAGTATAATCAATGTCACTAATCTGTACACATAAAAACTGTTCAATTGGTCTATGATTTGCTGTTTATGTGCCAAATAACAACAAAATGACACTGAAAGGAAGAAAAAGAAAGAAAATGCCATAAAGTGGTAAAATGAAATCGTTTCCAAGTTAAGAACATCCAACTTGTGTACAACCTATCAATATCAACAGATTCTGTAAAGCCTATCATATTAAAGTTTTGAGGTATATACAGTGGCTCATAATAACAACGTGTGGTACTTTGCATTGTGCATAAAACATGTTGAATACATTTTAATAGTTTCTCTGCCAGTATTTCTTCAATGGTCTTATTTAGAGATAAGTACACGCTATGCTAAGTACAACACTAATGCCATACCGATCCAGACACTTGACTAACTGACATCAGATACAAACAGTAGCTACGCTTTCCTACTAGCATAAAAATGGAACTTAAACATGGATTTAGGACTAGAACGAGCTCTGTGGTTGTATTTATAGCTTTCTTCATATTTGGAATAGCCTTCTATCTCAACTATTGCTTTCTTACAAATCTCAGTTTATTTCAATAAGAATACAATGCTATATCTAAAGAGAGGAAGGCATACTATGGGACAAATTCTGAGCGAGTATTATCAATTTATCCTCTATAAATATGAAATCCTTTGAAAAACAGACACCAGTGGCCACTTTGAATAGAGAAGTGTGAAAAAAAAAAGGGAAGAAAAGAGTCTGGGAAGTGTATTTAGAAGGAGGAACGTTGGATGAATTTCCATGCTGATTTTTGGTATGAATATTGTTCTCTCCACTCTCTCCACATTTACACGTACTAGCCTCCTGAATGAAGATTGAAAGTAGCGGGCTGAGCCCCGGTGGCGTAGTGGTTGTGCGCAGGACTGCGGTCCACTGGGGTGGAGGTTCAATTCCAGCAGTGGGGCTGGGCCTCCTACTCCCACCACTGGAGAGCAGTGATGTGACACCCCCCCCCAAAAAAAAAAAAGTAGGGGGCAGTTATCTTCCAAGCATAAGTAAATCTTGCCACATCTATTTCACTTGCTCCTTATGGGAAAACAGATCAAATGATCTTCCACCCCCTAATGCAATCAACGTGGTTAGCGACATTTAATTAAAATGAAGAAATGCAAATCTTAATTTCTGGCAGAAAATGATTTTATCTTTGTTTCTGAAGTTTTGTGAAGACTTGAAGAAATTAAAATCCTTGGACGCTTTCATATCACACTGAGAACTTTGAGGACTAACATATGCCAGATACACACGTTGGTATTTTCAGTCACCTCACAGGCATGTGAAAACTGGAACAAGTAAGTGTACATTGGATCAAAAGTAAGATCAAATGCCAAGGTGACATTTTAAAATCCAATTATAGCTACAGTGATCCATCCTACGTACGAAGTACTCCTTGTGATAACCAGACCCTTCCCATCTCTCGCCCAATCCTTTACTTCCTCATTTCAGAAGAGCAAACTAATCAGAAGCAATTGCTTACATTGCTGCATTATGCTGTTGCTTGCCTTTTTTCTATTCCACTGGAAGTGTGTTGAGTGTGATATTTAAGAGAAGCGGTTTGTTTTCAGGGACACCAATCTTCAGCTGCTCCCCTCATGTTAGTCAGGAATTAGAAAAAGTAATTGCAGAAAATTTTAGATCTACTCAAAAGTGAATGGGTCAGGAACCCTTAGGCAACCATGGCCTAACTCCAACAATTAATATGTCCTAACAACCTCAGTTCGTGATCTGTGTTCAGCGCTTGCCTTTTGTATTGGTTCTTGGTTCTTTTTTGGATACCGTGCCTGTGTCCAAGCAAAGATTCCAGTTAGCCAATTAAACCAGGCTTTCCTTTCAGTTGTCTTCCCTCTCAGGGCAAGCAACTGATACTGGTTGTAGGGTGGGAAGTGGAACGGAGGTAGGTATGCTAACTCAGAGGTGTTTCCCATAAAATTGACCTTGTCCCAATTTCTGTGAAGACTGGTATAAAAAAAAGCTGGAGAACATGTGGGCATCTGATCTCACAGGATGGCGGAGTGGTTGCTCACCCCAAAACCAGCAGTTGGAAACCACTGGCCGCTCCTCGAGGCGGGAGTGAGGCGGCTCTCTCCTACTGTCCAGCTGGGCGGCCTCAGACACCCGCAAGGGGAGGTCTTTCCTGCCCTGTGAATCAGCATCTACTCAAAGGCAGTGAGTTTTTTTTTTTTTTTTTTAAATCTTCTCACCCTACTTAGTCCACTGCTGTTTTCTTATCACTTACAAACAGCGTTCTGTTTCCTGGTCACACTTGGAGAGTGTCACCTTCCTTTTCCCACACTGTTTGCACGTTCGGTGTGGGCTGGATTGTCAAGCTTTTCTGGAGCTTTGAGTGTGGATATTGGCATGGCCGGCCCATGAACTGGTCCTTCACTTTCCCTGAACCTCCTCTCTCACCCTCCTCTTCGCGGGCTCCCTGGAATCCCGCCCTCTTCGGCTGGCAGTTAAGGGGTTAACTGGGCCGATTCTCTAAGAGGCTCTTTGCTCCACTTTCCGGGAGCCTCGGAAGAGGTGGTGGAAGGAACCGACTGGGCTCAGCCCCAGCCCTTAGCAAGCAGTTTTCAAGCAGAGCTTGTGGGTATTAAGAAACCACGAGGGTTGGGGGAGGGGGGAGAGAGAAGGGAGGGGGAAAAAAATAGAGGAGCTGATCCCAAGGACTCAATGGAGAACAAATGGCTAGAAAAGAACTATCTGTAAGAATATGTCGGATGCAATTGATGTATGGATTGCAACAAGAGTTGTAAGAGCCCCCAATAAAATGATTATCAGCAACATAAAACTCAGTGGTCGTGGTCCTCTGAACTGCCCCGGGTTAAGGTCCTTGAAGCCCGGGGATTGGGCTAGCTTCTCCCAGCGTCGTCTTTGCCCTGCTCCCCTCCCCACCCGGCCCCCCGAGGGCTGCTGAACTGGATTCCCCGGGGTGCAGACGGCGGACGCGGGCCGGGCCTCGCGGGCGCACAGTCCGGCTCCCGCCTGCACCCCTAGGCGGCGCTGCGCTCCTCCGCACCCGGCGCCCCGTTCCCAGACGGCGGCCCCGCGCTCGGCTCTCCCGGCCGATCCCCCGGGCCATTCCGCTGTCTGCAGGCGGGACGCCGGCGCGGGCTGCCCTTCCAGCCCGCGAGGTTCGGGCGGAGCCTGCGCTTCCTGGGCGCTGGTGCTCTCCGGGAGTGCAGGGCATGGTTTCGGGGCGCCGCGGGCGGAGCGTGAACGCCGCGCGGGAGCATGGTGGGCTGGGGGGCGGCGGTCCTCTGTTGGTGGGTGTCCTGCGGCGCCGCCCGGCAGCTGGAATACTCCGTCTGGGAGGAGACGGGGCGGGGAGTGGCGGTCGGCAATGTCGCCGCGGACTTGCGACTGTCGGCGGCCGCGCTGTCCTCGAGGAACTTTCGCCTCCTCTCCAGCCGGGGCGAGCGGTACTTCGGCGTGGACCCGGGCAGCGGCAGCCTGGTGGTCCGAGAGCCGGCGGACCGCGAGCGGCTGTGCGCGGCCAGAGCCGCCTGCGTCTTGACCTACGAGCTGGTGCTCAGTGACCCGCTGGAGCTCCACCAGATGCTGGTCCGCGTCCTGGACACCAACGACAACGCGCCCCGGTTCGCGGCCGGCGACGTGCAGCTGCACCTCCCCGAGTTCCTGACGCCCGGGGCGCGCTTTCCCCTCCCCGACGCCCGGGACGCCGACGAGGGCAGCAACGGGCGGCTGAGCTACAGCTTGAGCCCCAGCCCGCAATTCCGCCTGGAGCTGGGGGCGCGGGCCGACGGCAGCCCGTTCCCCGAGCTGGTGCTGGACAGAGCCCTGGACCGCGAGCAGCGCGCCACCCACCGCCTCCTGCTCACCGCTCGGGACGCCGGGCGGCCGGGACGCTCGGGGGAGGCGCGAGTCACCATCACCGTGGTGGACACCAACGACAACGCACCTGTGTTTGAGCGCTCCGTCTACCGCGCAAAGATTCCGGAGACTGCCCCCAACGGGACTGTGTTGTTTCGAGTCCAGGCCTCCGACCCGGATGAAGGCTCCAATGGGGAAATCCGCTACGCCCTAAGCAATAGCACGCCCGCAGAGCTGAGGCATCGCTTCCACGTGCACCCTAGAAGTGGGGAGGTGCGTGTCGCCGCCGCTCTCGGCCCGCCTGAAACGTTGCTGGAGGCCTACATTGAAGCCAGGGATGAAGGTGCCTTTGGTCTAGCAAGCACTGCCAAACTGCTTGTGGAGGTGACTGACGTGAACGACCACGCCCCCGAGGTGAACCTCATGACTCTCTCCAGTCCAGTTCCGGAGGACGCTGCCCCGGGCACCGTGGTTGCTCTCCTTAGTGTAAGGGATGAGGACCTTGGTCCCAATGGTAGGGTCACTTGTAGCATGTCCAGCGGAGGCCCCTTTCAGTTAAAGGTTTCTTTTGATAATTACTACAGCCTTCTGACTGATGGGCCGCTGGACCGGGAGCAGATGAGTGAGTACCAGGTCCTGATCATCGCCACAGATGGTGGCTCGCCGCCGCTTAGCACACGTCGGACACTGACTGTGCAAGTGGCTGATGTGAATGACAACACACCAAGCTTTCCGCAGTCACAGCAGCAACTCTTTGTAGCAGAAAACAATGACCCTGCGGTCTCCCTGGGCCGCGTGTTTGCCCAAGACCCCGACCTGGGCCAGAATGGCCTTGTCTTCTATGAACTGGTGCCTGTTAGCTCTGAAGGTCCACCGCTTTCTGGCTTGGTGACAGTGGAATCATCCAGCGGGACTCTTATGGCCAAAACTTCCTTTGACTTTGAACAACTCAGGGGGTTTTCCTTCCAGGTGGAAGCCAGAGATGGTGGTCTTCCTCCCAGAAGTGCAACAGTGACTGTGAACCTGTTTGTAGTGGATAGGAATGACAATGCTCCAGTTATCCTGTTTCCTTTGCCCAGGAATGGTTCCTTACCAGTGGACATTGTGCCTCGCTGGGCCAGAAGTGGACACTTGGTCACAAAAGTGGTAGCTGAGGATGCAGACAGTGGCTCCAATGCCTGGCTTTCCTACCGTCTATCTCATGCTTCAGACGCTAGCCTTTTTAGAATTTCAGCCCATATGGGAGAGCTGCGGACAGCTCGCTCAATTCTTCCCACTGATGCAGTTAAACAGCGAGCAGTGGTAGTGGTTCAGGACCACGGAGAGCCACCACTTTCCTCCTCTGTCACTCTTGGTGTGCTATTGAGCAACTCTGTCCCTCAGGTCCTTCCAGACTTTGAAGATGTCTGGGAAACAGGACGGCTTTCTGCACAGAACTTGTATTTGATCATTGCTCTGGCTTGTATTTCTGCTTTATTTGTGGGGTGCTCACTTTTCTTCTTGTGCCACAAGTTGAACCAAAGCCTTGTTTGTTGCTCTCCAAGCTGCTGTGCAGTTTGTTGTTGCTCTCCCGAGGAGCTGAAGCATGGAGAGAATATGACTTCGAATCCTTGCACGACGTCAACTACAATAGATGTTACTACGGTTGAGAGATTGTCTCATACCTATCTTTACCGGACTTCCCTGGGACTTGGTTCTGATAACAACAGCTTGCTGTTGTGTGGGGAATACAGTGCTGCTGACCTGAGGAATATGGCCACTGGCATAGGATTGAATTTGCCAATATCCTGTATTCAGATTCGGAACAGGAAAGGAGATCTTGCAAATGCCAAAGTCATGGTAAGCAAATGTTATGGGACCTGATTTCCCTGACCAGAACATGGCCACTACTTCTGTTCTAAAATGTTTCCTAGGCGAGCCATTGGTGACATTTAAATTGAACATGACTGCTCTTATATCTTGTACTCAGAAAACTGCCTATCATCTCAAGGAGCATATAAGTTTGCTAGTTTGTTTTTAACTTAAAGAAATGAGTCTAAAAGCACAAACTTTAAAATAAAAAAAATACTGTAACATAAAGACCCCAAATAAAAGATACAAAGTTCCAAAGTTTCTAGTACAAGTAATATGTAACCTGGGGCTTCTTTAAATAATTCCTTACAGGAATTCCTACAATGAATTGTTTAAAGCATATACTCAAAGGAAGGAAGAGAAAAAAGGTGTATACTCATTCTTTGGACACATTTCTTGTGCTTCACACACTCTGATAATGGAAAGTGTGTAAAAGCCTTTGTATAATATGAGTTTAAATTCAATAATTGAAGTGGAGACCACTTCAACTCAAACCATTATAATACATGATAAAATAATGATGGCCATAAGAAACGTAAAAATAAGTTGTACTGAGTGTTCCATGGATGGATAAAAAAATGAGAAATGATATAGGTTGAGAGAGGAGGGTCAGAGGTGTGGTAGAGTTGGATCTTGACTGGATGCCATTTAATTAAATATGGCATGATCGATAGCTATATTCTTCATAAGTATTATTTTGGAACAGTAGTCTTTGAGAATGACACTTCACAATATAGCTAGAAGCTCCCTATAAGTGTTTTGTAATTATGTAAAAAGTATAACTAGATTATAATATCTCTAGGTGTCTTTTAAGTTTATTTATATTCATATACCACAAAGAAGAAATAGGAGTACTTGTTAAGTTAGAAATATTTGCATGTTCAAAGCTGCATTTGCTATTCAGAATCCATTTATCTGGATTTAATTTTCTAAGTATTTTACAAGTCAAATACACTTAAAAAATAAGTAAACGATCCATTTGAGAGTTATACATCTATTAAGAGTTAAATGAACCTAATTGTTTAATTTATCCAAAGGTCCTTGGCCTTTCAAAATCTAGAGTTGAGTTCAGACATATTTTTTAGCAATATTAGGGAAAAGGCTTGAAGTATTTCTTGTACTATTCCAGGCAGTCAGTGGGTTAAACGTTATCCCCTTTCAAATAATATTAGCTGCAAATAAAATAGGCCTACATCTATCATCATGTTGCATACACACTATTCTCAAATATGCTATTCTCAAAAAAGATGAAATACATCTTTTTTTTTTTTCAGGGAGGGGCAGGAGCAACTTTTAATAATTAAAATGTAAATGTGAAAAAAAAGAATGGAATAAAGGGCCCTACTTACTTCTACTTAATATGTCATGTGATATTTGACAATGTCCCATGGGCCAGTACATGTATGTGCATATGTCCATCTAACATATACATACACAGCGTAGTCTCTTTCCCACACATATACATACACAGATGGTTCTCTGCAGTTCGGTTTGGGGCAATGCTAAGATGCCGCTCCGGACAGTTGGTTGAATCACGTTTGGACCCACTTTCTTCACAAAAGAGGGGAGAGAGCAGGCAATCACAAGGTTGGTTTGGGGTAACTGAGACTCCTTGGTAGAACTGTACACTGTGATGAATAATTAATTTTCTCCTGTAGTAGTGCTGTGAGGGGCTGACTCACTGTGGTTTTCGTGAGGAGACTTGATAATGGACCACACTCTCATTGTCATGCAAAGGGAGTAATTCTCTCACTCTGAAAAGGATTTAAGAAATTGCCCCACCCCCCACCCCGCCTTCCCCTCTTGTCTCATTGTCATCCCTCTGATTGCCCGGCTGATTGCTCAGGCGCATGTTACTCAGAGAATTCTTGGAAAAACTGTCCATATCTCCTAAGTGTAACTTAGATGTGACTTCATTCCTCCTAATCCACCCATCGGACCATCTGGCCCAGGGCCCATTGGAAAACTAGGACTGTTAGGTCCAGGAGGCCCTGCATTCATTAAAGTACACATATTGTCCCCAGAGTTAGTTGAATCTGCAGGACTAGACATGGTGGGTGTTCCTGGTGCTCCTCCCCCTCCTGGAGGACCTGCAGAATCCCCAGGATATGCTGAGGAGTATGGTACTGAATTGGCATTTGTTGGATTGGGCCAGAGTCTACCACCGCCTGGACCCATGTTTGTGTCAGGCATTCCAGGGCCACCTAAAGCATTCAGTGGGGGTCTCTTTGCACCTCCATAGTTCTGTGGTCCTCAGGGCACTATTCCTCTTGGAGGAGTCATTCTCTACATCGACCCACCCATTTTTGGATGCCCTTGTTGTCGAATTGGGTCCATTCCACTGGGAAGTAATGGCTGACTTCCTGGGACACGTCCAAGTGCCTGGTTAGGTATCCCTCAAGGAGGGAGGCCTGGGATGTCCAGGGTCCCGAGGTGACATAAAAGTCTGAAAGAACCCTGGTGGTTCAGGACCTACTGGCATGCCATCCCCTGGGGGAATGTTTCCTAGCACCGGACTGGGAGCTGCTGCAACACTATAATCATGGTAGACTTTTGCTTCACTCGAATGTTCACATGTTTCCCGCCTTTCTGGAGCTGCACAGTGGAGATACCAAAATACCCACCACCAAGAATGTAAGAATGTCAGTGGTTCCTCCAGTGTGATGTTTTTTCCCCATCTTATCTCCGATAAAAATGTTTGGGCAGATTTCTGAGCTCCTACATGGAGCAGATATTCATATATGTAGAGTGCTAATTTCTCCCGGGCCTGGCTATCAGATGGGATGGTGCTGCTGTTACTCTTGCCTTTGTCATACATGCTTGTCATGAAATACATCTTACAGACATGCTTAGCAAAGACCTTGCTGAGATAATGAATGAAAACATGCATGCGTGAATTGGATGGTCCAACTCTTCAACACAGAGGGAAAACATCTTTAACTTCGATGTGTAGATATAGTTAAAGGTTTAAAGGCAATTTTCAAATATATGGTTTCAATGATTATTTTCTTTCTCTGGATGTACGCTGATGAATATAACATGACAATAATTTTTCAGATCATAGTGGTTATAGTTTGGGCTGCTAACGAAAAAGTCAACAGCCAAATACACTTAACCACTAGCGGTTCCAAGGGGGAAAACATGAGGCTTTCTACTCTTGAAAGAGTTACGGTCTGGGAAACCAGGGGACAAGGGGTGGGCAAGTTCTTTGGGATAACCATGAGACTGGCAATGAGTTTGGTTTTTCTCTTTAATGTTTTTTAATTTAAAAATTAAAATAATTTTTTGGGAGCTCTTGCAGCCTTTCTAACAACCCACACATCCATTGTGTCAACCACATTTGTACATATGTTGCCATCATCCTTAAAAAGATTTTTTTTTTTGAGAGTCAGCATAAAAAACTTTAATGTTGTATTCAGGCGCCAAGTATGAGGCCAATTCCTAAGCATAACAAAAGGTTAATAGAGGTGCACATCATTATGTTATGATATTTGCAGTGAATATTCTTTATACAACCAGTAAATTTTAAGGGGAAAGTGCCTCACTATAATATTAATATTCCAGGCATCAAAAGAACATAAACTTTTTCTATCAAGACAATTCGCCAATTCTTTTATTTTCTGGATTTCTGTACTTAAGAAAGTTGAAAATACTGATGATAGCTATGAAGTTTGGGAGTCAGGGGCTGTGTGAGAAATATATTTTGAATGGATTAGAAAGGAAATAAGAATAAAAAGACCAGTGGTTCTGAAGGGTAGATGAAAAATTAGCTATTTCAGGAATTATTTATCACTTAATAGTCAAAGACTGACTTAACACTAGTTAACAAAAAGAGAGAAGATACTCCCTTCCCCCAATATTTCACCTATATGAATGATGAACAAAATAATAGATACGTTGGTCATGTATGCAGTAATATTGTGCCATATCATTTGTATACTTTAGCAAGCTTACAAAATATTCTTGTCGTTGTTAGAGTTTTAGGCAAGTCAATAGCTGCTGCTAAGTTTTGGTGGGTTGTGTTTGGAGGGACCTGGCGGCAGAACAGTTATGCATTGGGCTGCCAGCTGCAAGGCCATCAGTTTAAAATCACCAGCTGCTCTGGGGGAGAAAGATGGGGCTTTCTGCTCCCACAAACTGTCATAGTCTTAGAAGCTCACAGGGAGAGTTCTTTCCTGTCCTAAAGAGTTGCTATGCATTGGCATCAATTTTATGGCTGTCAGGTGAGCATATTTTTATATGCAAAATAAGCGTGACACATAAAGCATGAATAAAATAGCCTTTGGAAAACTAGAATATGTATAATTCACAGAGGCATTTATTTCTGCTTTTTCTCCAACTACATATCGATTCCATCTTGGATCAATAGAAAAGAATTCTTGTCATAGTGTTCACTGAATGCCTTCATCAGAACTCTAGCATTATAGAAGCGAAGTATTTATTGCTTAAATTTTAGGAAACAAATTATTTTAACTGTGTGGGAGTCATATAAATCATATTGATGTTTTTGTGTTTATATTTTATCCAAATTCTAAGTTCTTTACTCTTAGTTTATAGTGTATAGTTTACATAGTTCATGCACTAAAAATTTGTCGATTTTTGAAATTCACATTATGATTTTTATCTACATCTCTTCTAGCAATACTGAATAGCTATAAGAAAATTGATCCATTGATTATGTCAACTTTTTTCTCTTAACATTCTTAATGAGCAATTTAATCTTCTCAGATTGATATTTAAGATGGCACTTCTGAGATGTAAATTCCTATTTGCCATTTAAAATAATTGCATTGGAAAATTGTTTTAGATAATACATATTAATGCTTCAAAATGCTTGGTGCACTCAGCTTATAAGTATCTTTATAAAATAGTTCATGTGGAAATGAACTTAGAGCATACCAATGTTATATCAACATTTTATTTTTCTGTAGCTAAAGTATTGGTTTTTTTTTTGCCAGGATATATATAGAATAGTTTCCTGTGTAGGGTCATTTGTTAATAAAGTCATAGATTTTTTTTTGCAGTTCAACTGAGATTTTATTATTATTGTCTTTATATATGCTATGATTGTTTTTTTGCTTAGCATACATTACAGAAATATTCTTCCCTGTAGGTTAATAAAATATTTTCTTATATATATTTTGATTTTAAGCTGATCACCATACTGAAAAATTTCAGAGTGCTATAAATAAGGAAGCATTTATGGGATAGATATAGTTATATGAAGGAAAATATGGAGGTGATCCAATAGTATTTATTGGTAAGAAAAGAAAGGAAAGAAAAATTGCATTCTAACTTGAACAGATAGAAGGAAATGCAATACCTGAGAAACATATGAGTGGGAAAGTATTGACAACATGTCTGATAATATTAAAGACCTATTGATTTTTGTTGCATTCAGCATTTGCAGAGAAAGGGAAACAATACTGTTGTGGACACTAAATACATTTAGGTGGATAAGATGAAGGTGGAATAAATTTATAAAAGTTTTTTTTCATATTGTTTAAGTGAATATAATAGGAATATTAGAAATATGACCACTTGGCAGTATGCCAAGTGAATATGGGCCACTGTACAGGAATTTGACTAAAGTATTATGAGAAGTAAGGGATACTTTAAAAAAACAAATCTAAATGATGGAAGTGGTTACTGATTTGATTCCCAATTTTAATAGAAGGGAAAAGAGAAAGGATAAATAATTAATATACCTTTTACATTTCATTTATGAATAACAAACATAGGGTAGCCGTTGCCTCATCAAACTATATTTATACACACAGGTTATTATACATTCAACTGGAACTTATCTTCTAATCTGTGAATGCATATGTTATTACAAAACCTTCTATGCTGCAGAAAGAGATTAAAACCTCCACTCTATCTCATCCCAGGTTCTTGGATGCCCATAGAGTAATCTGGCTTAACAATGACATATATGCTTTCTTAACAGAACTCTAGTGGCATATTTTCCTAAATATAATTTCTGAATTCAGGCACATTATAGTTAGTCTTTAGAATTTTTAATTCACAACTGTTTGACTTAATCCCCAAACAATGTTCATAGCAAATAAACACATTAAGGCAGTTTTGTGTTTTGCTTGAAAAGTTATCATTGAGGTTAGCCTGTCATCTTCCTTTTAAATATTTGAGTTTATTTTTAAGTTTATGCTGTTATTGTTAGGTGCTCTTGAGAATAGTTCCTCACTCTTAGCAACCCTTCCCCCCCAAACACATTTCATTGGGAACTAATTCAAATATCATATCGTTCAATAGTTCGATCATATCAAGCAGTCTTGTACAATTACAACCACGATGCATTTCTAAAGAAACTGCTTACCAAACAGAGTGAGTTGGAGAGATGCCTATAGGAGATCAAGATGAGAATCCTGACTTGAACAGTTAAAACCTGTTTTCTGGATCCCCCCTTCTGAAGTATATTGGGCCTGATCATGTTTTCAACTTTTTCCTTCTTGAAATCCTTGACATCAGCTGTCCTTTACCCAACCCCTCATGCTCAGTCTACTTGCTGTTCCTACAGGTTCCTCAATCCTGGGGCTTTTCATATCCTAAAAAACAGAAGAATATATCTAAAGCGTTCAAGAGAGTTATCCCCAGTGACAGAATACATCTGAGATAAACCGCAGAATGGAAACACACACCCACACACACACAGAAAAAGTTGAAAACATGATCAGGCCCAATATACTTCAGAAGGGGGGGATCCACAAAGCAGGTTTTAACTGTTCAAGTCAGGTTCTCATCTTGATCTCTTATAGTCTCTCCAACTCACTCTATTTGGTAAGCAGTTTCTTCCCACCCCTCCATTATGGATAGAGGGAAATCACATTATGGATAGGGGGAAATCACCGGAGCCTTACTTCCTCTGTCGCGCTTAGAAATTTATTTGGGGCTTCCACTGTCACCCCTAGCCTTCTGAAAACCAGAATCTCACAATTTAGGCTGCTATGATACCGTGTCCCCTTTCAGCGTTGGAGTGCACGATCGACTGTCCTTTGGCCACTGATGTTGGTGTGCTCCTTCTTCCATGTGGCCGTGACTGACTTCTCACTTACGTGCCTGCTTGTTTGGAAACAAGCTTTTAAGCTCCCGGATGCTTTTTTAATCTAATAGCTGGCATCATCTAATGTCTTCACCACATTTACTATAATGCCCATTTCTTCTGTGCTCCCTTCTTGAGGGAAAGTATCGATTACGGCCATGATGTAAGAACTGGTTGGCGATAGGCTTTAGCGTGAGTCTTGGCAACCCCTTGAACGAAACAGTGCCCAGTCCATCATTCTCACAGTTGTTATGTTTGCAACTGTTGTCGCAGCCACTGGGTCAACCCATCTTCTTAAGAATCTTCTTCGTCACTGACCCTCTCCGTTACCAAGCATGATGTCCTTCGCCAGGGACCGTCCTCTCCTGACGGCATGTCCGAAGTATATAAGCCGACATCTTGCCTGCCTTTGCTTCTAAGGAGGCCCCTGGTTGAACTTCTTTCAAGAAGATTAGTGTCCTGATGACATAACCAAATTAGATGTCACAAATTCTTGCCATCTTCACTTTGAAGGGTCGTTTTGGTTGTACTTCTTCCAAGATAGATGTATTCATTTTTCTGGTAGTCACTGGCATTTTCCAGGTTCATTTTGCACACCATAATTCAAATCAGATCATGCTGGCCTTGTTTAAAATATTTTTCTCTCCTGTCTTTTTTTTCTATTTCTGGAAATTTTTGTTAAAATTAATGATATCTCATTTTAAAGTATTTTATAGAATTCCCTAGTCAAGCTCCCTGAGCCTAAAGTTGTTTGTGTGTGAGGAAGTCATAAATTATGAAATAAAAATTTAAATTAGTTATAGGATAATTGCTCTTTTCTGGTCATGTTTCTATAAATTATGTTTTTCTGGAACCATGCTAATTTAATTTAAAATATCTTGGTATGAAGTTTTAAGTAGTATCTTCTCTGTAATATTTACAGGATAGGTAGGAATAGTCCCCCTTTTCAAGTTTGTTATTTCTTATTGCCAGTTTTCTCTCACTTTAAAATCAAGTGTGGAAGTAGTTTATTAATGATATCAGCTTTTGCAAGAACTAACTTGCTTTTTTTTCTTTTTATCTATTTGCTTATCTTTCACTTATTTCTCCACTTTTCTCTTCCTCATATTTTTTTTGTGTTCAGTCTGCTTCTTCTATTTTAGTTTCCTGATTAGGTCTTTGATTTTGAGGCTGTCACTTTTCTAATGTTTGACTTAAAACTGTAAAATTTCTACTAAGTGTTTTAAAAATAGTATTTATTTCCACTAATCTTACTTAAAATAAAAAATCAGGCTATAGCACATATAAAAGTGCATAATCACAAGTATATATGTACCTGAACTAATTGTCCAAAGCCAACACAATTATATAACAGAGATTAAAAAGTAGAACATTACCAGCATCTTATAAGCTTTTCTTACTCCCCCATTCTGAAATATAGTCATTTTCACAAATGCCAACACAATGAAAATAGAATTCTTGATATGATTATGTTTTGTGTCTGGATTCTTTCAATCAGGATTAGACTTGTCATAGTCATTTAGGCTACTTATATTACAGTAATTCTTTAAATTGTTATATGACATTTATTATATATAATATGAAATAAAATAAATATAATTATTTTATAAATAAACTACACTTAATTTTTCTGACCATGAACATTTTCAATTATGAATGATTCTATAAATATTTGTCTATGTTTTTTTAGTGCAGATGTAGTTCGATACCTGTTGGAGATATCCCTTGTAGTGGGAATTGCTTCGTTTTAAGGCGTATGTTCAGGTTTAATAGATACTGACAACAACTTTGCAGATTAGTTGTACTAATTTACTCTCCCAACAGTACTATGTGACAGTTCCAGTTACTCCACATTCTTGGAATGCTTAGCATTGTTGGTCTTTTGATTTTCATCATCACTTTTTGATGAAAATCCAAGATTGTAGCCTTCAGTATGATTGCAACTCAATGCAAGCAATGCAAGAATGGTCACCACTGGACCAATACATGACATCATGATAAACAGAGGAAAGTTTGAAGTTGTTAAGGCTTTCATTTTCCTTAGCTCCACATGAAAGCAACAGTCAAGAAATCAAGCGACATTTTGTATTGGACAAATCTCACAGCACCTCCTTAAAGTATTTAAGAACAAGAATTCACAAGTGTTAAAGGGCCAGTCCCTCACCCATCATCACAGGTCCAGTAGATGCAATTGTATAGCGATAATTAAAGACTGTAGTAAAGTCATAGAAATTATAAGAGTTAGAAATAATGGAGTCAGGCACATTTCAGGGTAGCATGCTCACTTTCTGGGTGGCCAGGTCCACGTACAGAGTGGGCAGGAGCTGGGAGTCTGATTGCTCTGGAGAGGCCAGGGGAGCGGCTGGAGGGAGCAAATTTATTGCTCACTAAAATTTAAATCTGGGCTTACCTAACAGGCATACCCATCACAGGAAGGGGATTTACACTGACAGGAAGGGGATGAGCTAGGGGTGTGCACAGGACAAGAAGGGGAGAGGGACTAGGGGTATACATGTGACAAGAAGAGCAGACCCCAGACTCAATATGGCAGCCTAGTCTTGATCATCCTTGTGTAGCTTGACCTGTGTCTCCTATAAGGAAGTGGTCTACTGCTAGCCGTATCAGAAGGGAGTGGGCCCTACATAGGGTGGGACAGGCTCTGCAGCCTGGTTGCTTGCTCTAGAAGGCTGAGAATCCTTAGGGAGAATAGCCCCTGATCTACGCTTGTTGACCTCCAAGTGAATAATCATCTGCCACATGTAGTATGCGGCTTAAGTCTGGCATATATTTGGGGGAGACAGCTTGGGAGAGATTGTTCTGTTCCCCACACACTGCACTAAGGTGGGCCTGTCCTAAGTCATGATATTTTCAATTACCTCATATACATGTGCAAGTTGGACAACGAATAAGAAAGACCTCATAAAGAATGATTCGAATTAGGGTACTGATGAAGAATATTGAAAGCACCCTGGACGGCCAGAAGAAGAAGCAAATCGGTCCTGAAGATGTACACCCAGGATGCTTCTTAGAAGTAAGAATGGCAAGCCTCTGTCTTTCATGCTCATCGAGTATAATTAGAAGGCTCCAGTCCCTGGAGAAGAACACGATGCATGGTAGAGTAGAGAGTCAGTGAAAAGAAAACCTTCTGGGAAATGGAGTGGCACAGTGGCTGCCACAACGGGCTCAAACGTAACAACTATGAGCATGGCGTAGGACAGAGTGTTTTATGCTGTTGTGTATAAGGTCACCATGAGTCTGCACTGACTTGATGGCACCTGTCAACAACTCAAAAACTCACCGCCGTTGACTCAATTCTGACTCAGTGTCCCCTTAAGACAGTCGAACCACCCCTGTGGAGGAGTGTGTTATGCATAGGGCTTTTAACAACAAGGCCAGCACCTTAAAATCACCTGTTCCTGGTTATTCCCATAAAGATTTACAAAACTGCTCCATCGGGGGTTGTTGCCATTTTACATAAATGTCTAATAAATGCTAGTATTGTTGCACTTAGCCGCGACAAGAACAACCGAGTCACCGCAGAATTAAAAAAGCCAAAATTTAGTGAAGGAAAGAAAAAGGAAAAAGAGAAGAAAATTCCTGCACAGGGGCCAGCAGCAGCATTTGATTCAGCGAGCTGACTGACCCCGTTTCTATCTCAACTTAGACCTTTTATAGGGGGCTGTTTTACTGGGGATGCGCAGCTATGCAAGCAAGCGGGTTACTGAAGCGAAACTCTGCAGCTAGCTGAAAATGTGGTATCATTCAGTACACGAGGGGGTGAGGCAGGGGTATTGTGTGGAAAAGGGACAAGGTGCGGAAATTGTCCCTCTCGGAACAATTTACTAGGGCTCCATTCTGAGAGCCCATGACAAGTTCCTCCAAAGGACAAGTGGCCTGGTGAATAGTTCATTCCACATGGCAGTTAAATTCAAAATGGTGGTGCTCTGGTCAGCTAGGCTAGCCACCACATTATCATTCATTTCTTCCCTCTATTGCATTTCTATATTTTGCTCTGTAGCTTGGTTTTCTATTGCAGTTTCCCCCTTTGCCGCTGTCCTCTATTACATATTTGGGGGGGGGCATCACTGCCCTCTGGTGGTGGTAGGTGGCCCAGCCTGGCTCCTGGAGTGCTGCTGCTGGATTTGAACTGCCAGCCCAGTGGGCCTCAGTTCCATACACAACCTCTATGCCAGGGCTCAGCCCCTATTACATATTTTTAAGACCTCAGATTTAGTAGTCATTTAGAAATTTTTGGTTCAGAAGTTACTCAACTCTTCCAAAGTTGACACATAATAATTATGTATTATTATTTTTAAAATGACAGTGTTAATACTATGATCAATCTTTTCAGAAAGTCTTTTAGTATTGGGAATCTGGAAACCCATAGTGGTCTGCAAAATTTTCCAGAAGTTGTATTCTCACTCAAAATCTTGAACTTTATTCATTAACAGAAACCATAGTTTGTTAGTCTGTGTCATCAAGTAAAAATGGTATTCCTTAAATTAAACACCTAGATTAGCCCACAACTCAAACAAACAGTTGTTCTAGTGCTTTGTGTGTGTGTGTGTGTGTGTGTGTGTGAGAGAGAGAGAGAGAGAGAGAGAGAGAGCGAGAGAGATAACCACTATGTACTTCAGTTTGCAGCAGAAGTAGTTTAAGCATTCTTGCTATTTCCTCAAATGAAAAATTAGGTAGGTGTGTATGCAATTGCTGAGATTTAATAAAGTTAGTATTACCCAGTATTTAATTAAGAGCATTTTTTTTCTCAAATAAGTCACTTTAATTCCAGATGGTACAGAATTCTAGGCCTCACAAAGACTTGAGAGCAGGTCTGGCAGGGTTCTGGGCTGGGTTCACTCTGATCTCACGGCTAAGATAGAAATGGCTGGGTGAGAAGAACTAAACATTGTATGATTTTTCTTTTTCTTTTTTACAAAAGTTTATTCTTAAATGTACAAGCAGGCTCCAAGACAACATTTCATTCTAACTGTAAGTGGCAACAAACGTTATAGCAGGGAATACAGATGTTTACATAGCAACAGAATCAAGGGTCATCATTGCCTCAGTCACCAAGAACAGCAGATTTTTTGCCAGATTTCTTAATTCCACCTGTGGCCGGGGGTCCTTCCCCAAGGCCTTCACTTTTAGCTCCTTGAGTTTCTTTTGTTTTTCTTTCTGTTTCTGCTTGAAAGCCTTATCTTCCTCATCCATTTCCTTGTTCTGCTTCTTGGGGTGCTTCAGGGGCTTCTTCTTGCCACCTTCGCTGCCTGACATGGCGCTTGCTGCCCCTTCCCCAGATGGGCCACTGAAAAGCAGAGCTCCTTGCTTCCACCTCGTCAGCGCGTGGATTCTTAATTAAGGGCATTCTTAAATGAAGCAGGCATTTATCTTGCTTTGAATACATTTACAATTAATACAGTTTGGGACAACTCTCTTGGTTTCTACTTCTGTGCCCGCAGATTCACCGACTAGTACTTTGGCCTCATCTACACTAAAGTACATGCAATGAGAAAGTCCTTGATGGTTGCTAATGGAAAGGTTAGCAGTTCAAATGCACCTAGTGACTCTGTGAGATCTACTTCCATAAAGATCACGGACCAGATGGTGGGAGTGGGGTGGAGGGGTGGGTCGAATCAAGGGAGACAATGTCAAGGAGTCCCAGAAGGAAAAGAATGGAAATTGATTGTGGTAGCAACTGTACCAGACTGCTTGATGTGATTAAACTGCGGGGTGCTATGATGCATGAATTAACTTCCAATAATAATTTTTATAAAGATCACAGACCAAAAACCCGCTGTGTCCCATGGGGTTGCTCTGAGTAAAACACGACTCAGGGGAACTTAACAATAGCAATAATGCTTTAAAATTAGTGATGAAAATGATTTTTACTTCATGAGCATACAAAAGGATTATAGACTATACTTTAGTAATTATTCTATCCTTTCTTGTTTATTAACAGTATATATCAGCAGAAAGAAACTTTCCCTCTTGAACTATTTAATTATCCATAGGAAACACAGGATGAACACTTGATTCTTTCCCTTGGCAGTTTTCAGCATAATGAATTGATTCCCCAGCATCATGCAAAGAAGACTACTTTCTATTTATTTTTATGTCTTCAGGAATTTATGGAACAAATACATTTGATATATGTCTGTCCTTTACAATTCTGAATCTTGTAGATGCTCCTACTTTAAAGGTGAATCTCTGCAGGCTGACTCTTGAACCTCCCCCCTTTCTAACTTTAAAAAGTATTTTATTAAGGAATAAATTGAGACCCACATGATTTTTCAAACATTTCTGGTTAGGTTAGAAAAAATCTGCTTTTCAACCATTTTTTTTCTGAGTGGTAACATTTTGAGACTTTTTTTTCACTTGACCATAGTATCTTTTGAGATTTCTTGCTTTCTGGTTGGACACATTACGGAGGTTTGAGGCTTTTGCTAGGTAGCATTAAACGGGTTCCAACTTCAGCAGCTCTCCAGGAGCAAGGCTGAGCTTCCTACTCCCACCAGGGCAGTGATGCCACAAAACAAAACAAAAACCTGGTCTCCACTCATAGCAACCTTTTGCCTCAGAGAACCAAACTTCGTCCGGTCCTGCAGCCCCCTCACAGTTACTGCGATGTTTGAATCCATTGTTGTAATCACTCTGAGGGTCTTCCTCTCGTTTGTTGATCCTCCCCTGTAGCAAGCCTGGTTTCCTCCAGGGAATGGTCTTTCCTTAAAATATATTCATGAAGCAAAATTTAGCTATCCTCGCTTTCAAGGAATATTTTGGCGGCATTTTTCCAAAACAGATTTGTTTTTCTGGCAGTTCATGGTATTGTATTATACACCAGCACCATAATTAAAATGCATTGATTTTTTTTCCTGGTCAACCTTTCTTGTTCAATATCCAATTTTCACAAGCGTCTGAAACAATTAGAAAGATCATAGCTTGGGCTAGGTGCATCTTAGTCCTTGAAGTGATATATTTGCTCTTTAACGTTTTAAAGCGGTCTTTTGAAGCAGATTTGTCCCGTCCAATAAATACATCATTTCATTTCATTTCATTTCTTTTTTTTGGGGGGGGGAGGGCATCACTGCTCTCTGGTGGTGGGATTAGGAGGCCCAGCCCCACTGCTGGAATTGAACCTTCATCCCATTGGGCCGCAGTCCCGCGCACAACCACTACGCCACCGGGGCTCAGCCCCATCATTTCATTTCTTGACGACTACTTCCATGAGCATTTGTAAGTCCAAGCAAGATGAAATCCTTGAAAATTTCTATGTTTTCTCTCTTTATGATGATGTTGTCTATTAGTACAGCTGTGAGGATATGGGTTTTCTTTACATTGAATTGCATTTCAAATTGTATGCTGCAGTCTTAATCTTCACTGGCATGTGCTTTAAGTACTCGCTTTGTTACATATTTTGCCCCAGAATATTTTTCTAGTGCTACTCAGGCCTTAATTTCTTCTTCAGTTCTTTCAGCTTGAGGTATGCTAAGTATATTTTTCCTTTTTGTTTTTTTAACTCCTGGTCTTTGGATATTATAATACTTAAATTTGTCTTCTTCATCTGTCCTTTAAATGTTCTTTTTATCTCTTTTATTTCATTTCTTTCATTTGCTTTAACTGCTCTATGATCAAGAACGTTTCAGTTTCCTATGGCATCCACTTTTATCTTTTCTTTCTCTTAAATTACCTTTTTCTATCTTCATGAGTGATATTCTTGATGTCATCCCATAGCTCATCAAGTCTCCTGTTATTAATGTTCAATAGTGTCAAATCTGTTCTTGAGATTCAGATAGGATATACTCAAAGTCATATTTTGGTTCTTATGGACTTGGGTTAATTTTCTTCAACTTCAATGTACATAAAAGCAATTGATGATCTATTTAGCAGTCAATTCCTGACTTTGTTTTGGATACTAATATTGAGCTTCTTCACTGTCCATTTAGACAGATGTTGTCAGTTTGATTCCTGTATGAAGTCCATTTGTGTAGTTGCTATTTATGTTGTTGATAAAAGGTATTTTCAATGAAGAATTAATTGGTTTTGAAAAATTCTATCATTTGAATTCTAGTATCATTTCTCTCACCAAGGTCTTACCTTTGAACTACTGATCATTCTTTGTTTCCAACTTTCCATTAAAATAGTCAGTTACTACCTGTGGATTTTGATTGCATGTCTGATAAATTTCAAACTATGGAAGTTTATAGAAAACATTTCTCCAGGTTTAGAAAGTACGTTTCCTATTCTGAAATCAGCCCTTTTTTCAATGATTCCTAAATTATATAATTTTTTTTAACTTCAAATTCATGGCCATCGAATTGATTCTTACTCATACTCACCCCCTAGGGAAGACTACAACTGCCCTGTAGGTTTTCAAGAATGCAAATCTTTACCAGGATAGAAAGCATCAACTTTCCACCTTGGAGTAAATGGTGCTTTTGAACTGACTTTATGGTAGATCACAACATCTAGCATATGACCCACTACACCGCCACGGATCCTTAAATTATGTTACTGGAAAAGGGCACCTAGAGAGATAATCTGGAATGTAGAGGTACTTATTGTTGTGAAGTTAGGTCAAGGTTTCTAGGAATTTTCTGTTACAAAGTTAATGCATATGTATTTTTATTAGATAGAACACATTATGGTCCATGCTATTTTTTCAATTGAAGTTCAGCACTATAATGTTTTTTACTTAAATTATCTCTTTACATTTGTATCTCCTTTTTATGACAAAAACGTATTTATAGCAACATAATTACTCAGTTGTTAACACAAGCTACTCAAGCATCAGATTTAGAAAAACATCAGTACTACCATTAACAATGTGATTACTGTAACACTTTAACATTTATTGTCCATTTTTATCTATAAGGTATATCTGACTTGGCATGAATGCCTACTTTAGTGTGTTTTAAAGTAATTTAGAGCAATTCTCCCTGTGAGGTAAACTACCAACAAGGTAGAGTTAAATTCATTTGTTGTAGTTTACTTTTCATTTTAAAGCCTTGATTGAAAGTTTTAAAAAATTATGTGAAATATTTACATGCTTACAAAAATAAATTTCAAGAACAAGTTATATTTACAGAAGTCTAGCATCTAATTTCCCTGTTCATCCACTCTTGTTCTTCTCTCCTATAGGTAAATATATATTAAATAGTTTTATTGACATAGTGTTCATATCAAACACTTCCATAGTTTAGCCATAATAAAAATAGTTCTAGAACATTTTCTTTTTTCTTGTTATTCATTATTAGCTCCCTGTATCCCTCCAAGCTTGATCCCCATACTGCCAATAAGCCATTAATCCACTTACTGTTTCTATAGATTCACTTATCCTGAATTTCATACACTGGAAAACAAACTAGAAAAAAGATCAATAACAACCACAAAGCAAGCCAAAGAAAAGACCTCAATTGAGAAAAAAGCAGAAAATATTAATAACTAGAACAAATTTAAAATGTTTTAGAAGAGAGATTAAATGACCAGGTATGGCATTTTAATCTAATTACATTTGCTGTAGTCAAGTTTACAGTACTCTTTGTCTAATATCAAGGATTTTCATATCCCTTGACTATAGTCAGAAGGGGTTCACCAGAGGCTTAATGGATTTGGGGGCTCCTGCTATTCATAGCCTTCTGCAAATTGGGCATTGACAATTTAAATTCTGATACCATTCCCTCCTTCAATTTGGATTTTATTATTTATCATCCTTGGATCACACAGGCTGTGGTGAGTTTCTTCTATGTGGACTCAGCTGACTCCTCACTTAGATGGCTGTTTGTTTGAAGATAAGCCTTTAAGACCCCAGACACTATTCTTTTTGGTAGCCAGACATTGTCTACATTCCTCTCCACATTTTGCAATAGTACCCATATCATCAGTGATCTCTTCATGAAGGTGTGCTTTAAGCATCAAGAACTAAATATTCTTAGTTTCTGCTAGAATTAAGTGCAAGGCCAAAATTCACTCACATATATATGGTTTATATATATTGCTGGTTCACTTTAGAGACCTCATTATCATTAAAACAAATTTATTCTATTGTTCTTTATTTCAATGTAAATATATACACATATCATGTGCATATAAGTATTGTGAGACTGCATCTATAGTATGTGTGCATGTGTGTCAATTTACTGTCAACCTCTGCTCTTTTAGAAAAATGATAACTAACAATACACATTCTTCTCCAATTTAGTTTTTCACTTAAAAATATAAACCGAGTGCGCTTGCCCCTCTTGTCCTCTTTCTTCTCTCTCTGTGCCCCCCTAAGGGTGGGCAAGAACGTCTTGGCCAACGCTCCCAGGGGCAGCAGTAATGCCAAGAGGAGAGGCCAGTACCAGCGTCTTAGCAGACTGTGCTTCAAAGTCATTGTCCAGTGTCTAACTGCGCTGACGAAAGTGAGGCTACATTGGTGAATTTGAATCCACTGATGATCCACAGAGCTGGAAAACTTGTGAACCTCGCATGCGAGTTAACCACGTGTGGAGTGATCAGCCTTAGATTTGGTGTTCAGCTCAGCAGCAGAGCTCTAGGAGCAAGACTGGGTTTCCTACTGCCACCAGGGCAGTGATGCCACACACACACACACACACACACACACACACGAAAGAAGAAAAGTGGCAGATTAATTTGCTCCTGTCCCCACAGTTTGGTTTCGTTGCACTGATGGCCTCAGCTGGCATCGTGGGCTAGGTGGAAGCAAGGTGAAACTACATTGCAGGAAAAACCCTGGGCCGTTTTCCCTTGGGATTTAATGCATAGGAACTATTAAAACACCTCATAGACAACCTATGAAGTGGAAATTTCTCCACAGTCGTATATAAAAACCCTGGGCTTTTTTTTTGCCTAGGGATGTAATGGATAGGAACAATTAAATCACCTAATGGATAATATATGTACTGGGCTTATTTTTAATAGTTTTTTTGATGAACAGCAACTTGTAATTTTTACTGTCATTTAATGAATCGATATGTTGCTTCCCACTTAATACTATTTGTAGTCTTTAAAATAAAAACTTGGGGAGGGCTGAGCCCCGTGGCATAAGTGGTTGAGTGTGGGACTGCAGCCCACGGGCTTGGCAATTCAAATCCAGCGGCGGCTCTCAGGAGCAGCACTGGGTAGCGCCCACGACCACCAGAGGCAGGGATGCCCAAAACAAACAAACAACAACAAAGTTGGCTCATTTTGGGGTCATGAAGATAAATGATTTTATCTTTTAGTACAATGCTGGCATATCAGAAGAACTTTCTGTCATATCAGAAGTTTCATCTTTCTGCATATATAGTGTATGACTGTTGAGCACACTTAACATGTAGCTAGTAAAACTGAACACCTGAACTTTTAATGCTATTAATTTGAATTGATTTAAATAGACACATCTGGCTAATGATTGCCATTGTCTGAGGGATTTTCTTATTTTACTTTCCACATTGTAAGTTAGGTTTTAGGAACACTGAAATGTAGATTTTAAAAACACTGAAATTAAAAAAGTAAATAAATAAAAATAAAGACACTGAAATTTAGATTTTAAAGGCTGTTAGTCCGGGTAGACTAGAGAAACAAATTCATAAGCATGCATATTTATATAAGAGAGTTTTATTTACAAAAGCATTGAGAAAGCATCCCAGTCCAGATCAAACCCGTAAGTACAATATTAGCCCAGATGTCTGATACCAATCTATAAAGTCTGCTTTAGACTCACGAAACACATGTAATGAAGCCCAGTGCAGGAGGACCACAAGCCAGTGGGTAGACCGTCTGTGGTCCAGTGGCGCTGTCAGCATCTCAGCTCTGGCAGGAGTCTCCATGTGGCTTCTCTAGGTCCAGGTACTGGCTGTATCAGGGTAGGGCCATGTGACTTTTTCCTCAGGGATGTCTCACAGGGAGCCAGCCTTGTCAGTCGAGTTTCTCAGGCATTGAGTATTGTCAGTAGAAAGTCTCCAAGGAAGGGAACCAAGAGAGACAGTGTCTCTGCCTCCAAGAAGGAATTGCCATGTTTCCCAGAATTCTCAGAAGAAAGCCATGTCCAGGCAGAGGTCCCATTGGCTATCTCCAGATTGACAGGCTAGACTCCACTCCTACACGCTTAATCCTCAAATTGACACCGGATGAGATGACATTTAGAAGATTAGGTGACTGCCACAAAGACATATTTAGAGTTTAAGGACACTGAAATCGGTTTTCCCGGAGTTTCACATGATAGCAAGATTAATTTTTCCCCGTGTAAATCCAGGTGGGTTTTTATATACACAGTATCATTTATATAGTAGCGCTACCTTAGTCTACAGTGCTACTTTAGTCATAAACCACTTTGTACATTGATGTCTGCTATTGGAGGGATGCTGCACGAGTCAATTTGTTAGTCTTGTGTCAATGCCTTCTGTATTAAGCACAGGAGGTTTTTAAAACATGTATTGATATATAATTGTGAAAATCACCCATTTTTTCTTCTGTTTTGAGATTAATTTAGCTATTTTTAGCTCTATGCATTTCTACCTAAACTATGGAAACAGATTGAGAATTTATACATCCCCTCCGAAAAGCTTACTGTGATTTTAAATAGTGTTTCATTGAATCTGTGTAAAAAATAAGACATATAAATTTATTGGCAATATTATTTTTGGCCTTATGTTGACTATATAAATATGTGGTGCTTAGTTATAGATTGACAGTACAGCTTTCCATTCTATTATATAGTATACCATTCCATCTATGTAGGTCTTCATCTTTTGCGCGCCATAAAGTTTATTGCATTTGCATGAGTTTGTAAACAATGATAATGAGATATTTGAATGTTTTTTGATACTATCTTAAATGCTATTAAAATTTATATGATTGTTCTTTTGAAGTACAATGGAATAAAACTAATCTTTATGTTAGTTTTGCATTCAGTGTGCCAACTAAATTAATTTTTAAATTTAATACTTTATATTGTTCTTAGATATTTTACATTACAGTTATACCATCTCCAAATAATGTCAGTTATGTATATTACCCTTTATAATCATTATTAGTTGTTCTTATTTTATGGCATTGTATGTGAAAGCATAATATTGGATAGTATGAAGATAAGGGGCAATGATGCTATTTCTGTCTCAAAGACTGTTTTAAATATTTTAATATTAAACATGTTGTTTGACATAGAATATTTTCAAATTCTCTTTATCAGGTTAATGAAGCTACCTTTCACTTCTAATTTGATAAGGTTTTATTTATATTTTAAAAGTAATCAGATTACTTTGTATTGAAGTAATTATGTTATTTTAACCTTTATTTATTTAAAAAATCATTTTAGGCTGAGCCCCGGTGGTGTAGTGGTTGTGCACAGGACTGCGGCCCACTGGGATGGAGGTTCAATTCCAGCAGTGGCTCCACAGAAGCAAAGGCTGGGCCTCCTACTCCCACCACCAGAGGACAGTGATGTCCCAAAACAAAAAAAAAATCATTTTATTGGGGACTTACAGTTTTTTCTCAATCCATACATCCATCCATTGTGTTAAGAACATTTATGCATATGTTGCCATCATCATTTTGAAAGTATTTCTTTTTACTTGAGCCTTTGGTATCACCTCTGCATTTTCCCCCTTCTCCACTCTCCTTCCCTCAGGATCCCTTGATGATATTTTTTAATTAAAAATAATTTTATTGGGGGCTCGTACATCATTTTTCCAATACATAAATAAACATACTGTGACAAGAACCCTCGCATGTCCGCTGCCGTCATCATTCTTCAAACATCCGCCCGTTCCCCCAGCCCCTGGTGTCAGTTCCTCCAACCTGTCCCCTGTTCCTCTGCTCTCTCTCCCCTATCAACCCTCAATACTTTATAAATTATTATTATTCTGTCATATGTTACCCTGCCTGACACCTCCCTCAGCCCACTCCCCCATGCCCATCCTCCAGATAGGTCATATGTAGATCCTTGCAGCTGGTTCCGTCTCTACCCCATCTTCTCTCCACCCCTCCAGTAGTTCCATTCAAGAGGGCTCATCCATCCTGATTTCTCCATATCTCCAGCCCCCCTCTCCACTAGTGTACCTTCTCCAGTCCATCTGGATGTGCAAGGTAGAGTTGGGATCATGATGGTTGGGGGGTAGGGAGACCTCAGGAACTAGAGGAAACTTGTATGCATCATCACTGCCTGGCTGCACTCTGACTAGTCTGTCACCTTCCTGTGGCTCCCCTGTAAGGGGGTGGCCAATTACCCACCAGTGGGCCTTAGGTCCCCACCCTGCCCCTCCCCTCACTCGTAATGAAGTGATTCCTGTTCTTTGATGCTCAATATCTGCTCCCTTTGGGGCCTCGATCACCCTTGATGGTGTGCTTCTTCCCTGTGGACTTTACTGTCTCCATGCTGAATGGCAACTCAGTTATCTTCAAGTCTTTGAGACTCTAGACATTCAGTCATTTGGTAGCTAGGCACCATCTTTTTGTTTGCCTCTACCCATTTGTCTTTAGCGATATCGGGAGTTAATTGGTCCATTGATTTTGATTTTTGTTCTTTGATGCCTGCTGCCTGATAGTTTCAGCACCTCATGATCGCACAGGCAAGTGAGCTTCTTTTATGGTGGGTTTTGTTGCTCCTGAGCTAGATGGCTGCTTGTTTATGCTCAAGCCTTTAAGACCTCAGATGCTCTATCTTTTGATAGCTGGGCACCATCAGCTTTCTTCACCATTCTTGCTCATGCTCCCACATGTCCTCAGTGGGCAGACCTTTCACCCCCGTGTGACCACGCTGGCTGTTGTGCTTCTTCTGTGTGGGTGTGGTCTCTTCTCAAGTGGATGGTCTATTGTTTATCTTTAGGCTTTTAAGACTCCAGACGATATATCCTTTGATGCCTGAGCACCATCGTCTTTCTTCACCACATTTGCTTATGCACCCATTTTACTTCAGTGATCATGTTGGGCCAGTGATCCTCGAGGAATACAGAGTCATAGAACAAAGTGTTCTTGCATTGAGGGAGCACCAGGGTGAGGGCCCAAGGTCCATCTGCTGCCCTAATATTTGGCCTATGATATGTTCTTAAAGTTATTCCCACCTTATAACAGAAAGTTGTATTTATGTATGGTCATACCCATATTAGACCTCTGCAAGTGCCCTTTGCCTTCTAGCTCTTTCCTCTATTTCCTTCCATCTCCCTCCTGTCCCACCATCTTGTTCCACCTTCATTAGTGTTTCAGTGTTTCCTCATAGATTCTTTGTCCTTGCTTAATCCCGACCAGGCCTCCCACACCCTCCTTTCCATTGAATCCAGACCATTTGTTGCTCCCCCTCCCCCATCCATGTGTTTGTCCATACCCCCCTCTCCTCCCTTCTCTTATGCCCCCAGGACCATTGTTTGCCCAGTCCTTTCTGTGGCTCATAGCATCTCCAGAGGGATATAGTCCTCTGAGCATCATGTGTTGGCGTGGAGCTTGAACCAGCTCTCTTGATAATTTATAAGGGGAAAAGTGATAAATCTAACTTTTATCTTTACTAAATGTATTTTATACATTTAGTATATTGACTGACTTAATAATAATAAAGTTGATTCTTATGTGTGACTATTTTCCTTTATTTATATCAATGAATTTATTTTCCTTACATTTCCTTTGTGTTCTTAAAAATCTGTGTTTATCCCAGAAATCGGCTTCCAATTTTTTTTAACTTTGTAATGCACTTGTTAGGGTTTGGTACCAATGTAATGTCAGCCTCATAAAATAAGTTGAAAAATGATATCTATTTTTCAATTACCTGCAAAAGTTTGCATAAGATCAGTTTTCCCCTTCTATAAATATTCAGACAAATTCACAGTGAAACTTTATAGACATAGAGCTCCTTTATCAAAATACTTTTTTTTTGGGGGGGGGGGCATCACTGCTCTCCGGCGGTGGGAGTAGGAGGCCCAGCCCCACTGCTGGAATTGAACCTCTGTTCCAGTGGGCCGCAGTCCCGCGCACAACCACTACGCCACTGGGGCTCAGCCTCAAAATACTTTTAATGATAAAATCATAGTATGTAGTAGTTTTATAACCATACAGATTTTCTCTCATTGCATTAGTTTGAATTAATAGGGTTTTCCTATAAATTAGTGAATCTAATTAAAAAATTTAAATGTATAAGCTTTAGTTGTTCATAATATTGCCTTATCATTTTCTTTCTTACAATTAAAAAATCATTTTATTGGGAGCTCATACAACTCTTATCACAATCCATACATTGACCCATGTGTCAAGCACATTTATACATTTGTTGTCATCATCACTCTTAAAACATTTGCATTCTATTTGAGCCTTTGGTAGCAGCTTCTCAGTTTTCCCCCTCTCTCCTCATTCCCTCCCTCATAAGCCCTTGATAATTTATAAATAGTATTAGTTTGTCATGTCTTACATTGTTCGACGTCTCCCTTCACCCATTTTCCTGTTGTCTGTCCTCCAGGGAGGGAGTTACATGCAGATCCTTGTAATCTGTTCACCCTTTCTACTCTATTGCCACTCTTACTACTGGGCCTGAGGGGTTCATCTGTCCTGGATTCCCTGTGTTTTCAGTTCCTATCTATACCAATGTACATCCTCTGGTCTAGCCAGATGTATAAGGTAGAATAGGGATCATGATAATGGGGAGGAGGGGAGGAAGCATTTAGAAACTAGAGCAAAGTTGTACGTTTCATTGTTGCTACACTGCACCCTGACTGGCTCGTCCTCTCCCTGTAACCCTTTTGTAAGGGGATGTCCAGTTTTCTAAAGATGGGCTTTGGGTTTCCACTCTGCACTCCCCCTCATTCATACTGATATGATTTTTTGCTCTTTGATGTATCCTACCTGATTCCGTCGACACCTTGTGATCACGCAGCTGGTGTGCTTCTTCCATGTGGACTTTGTTGCTTCTGAGCTAGTTGGCTGTTTGTTTACCTTCCAGCCTTTAAGATCCCAGACTCCATACATTTTCATAATCAGGCATCATCAGTTTTCCTCACCACGTTTGCTTATACACACATTTGTCTTCAGTGATCATGTTGGCAAGGTGAGAATCATGAAATGCCAGTTTAATTGAGCAAAGTGTTCTTTCATTGAAGAAGTTCTTTAGTGTAGATCCAATACCCATCTGTAATCTTAATACTAACCCTATAAATTATATGCATAAAGGTTCTTTTCCCCATCATCATATAAAAAGATATTGACATATGTACTTGCCTGCATTTAGACATCTAAAAATGCCCTTTGCCTCCTAGTTCTTTCCTCTATTTCCTTTTACCTTCCTCTTGTCCCACAATCATGCTTAGCCTTCATTTGGGTTTCAGCATTTTCTCTTGGCTACATTATCCTTGATCAAGCCCTATCAGGTCTCTTACACCCTCTTCACCACCAATTTTGGGTCACTTGTTCCATTGTCCCTGGGTTTGTTAACACCACTTTCTTACCTCCTTTCCCATATCTCCTCTGAAACATTGGTCCCATTGTTTTCTCCCCCAAAGTGTTTGTCCGGCCCTTCTTATCTAGATAGTCCTGCAGAGATAATAATATGCACAAAAAGAAGACAGAGTAAAACAAAGCAACAAAAGAAAATAAAGAAAACAACAACAATAAAACCAATGACAAAAGAAAATCTGTTTGCTCGTTGAGTCTGATGAGGTGATACACTCCGGCCCCAAAATGTATTTTTGATACTCCCTTGGGACTTCTTTGCTCTGATCCCCTTCCTGTTTTGCTACATGCTTTTAGTGTTTTGTTTCAGTGTAGTGGGGTCAGATCGGGGGCAATTCCCACACTGTGTATTCAGTGTTGGCCCTTGGATAGCTATGAGGGATAGTAGGTCGTATAGTGGGGCTGACCACATGGTCCTCTCTATGCACTAGCTGCTCTGAGCAGGAACATTGTCCTCAAGAATTGGTGGACCAGGGTTTGCTCCACTAACTCTTGCTTCCCCTTCGTTTGCTCCCTTGTGCTCTGATCAGACATGTCCCTCTCCCTGTCCTCTGAAGTAAATTCTTCTGGGGGGAGGAGTGGCTGTCCGTATAGTTGGGACTGGGGCCAGCTCCTCAGACCTCTCTACTGGTTTCTTGCTTCATGCTGGAATGTTGTATTCACATCTTGGAGCACTGGGTTGAAGTCTAGTCCCTCTTTCCTTGTGGAAATATAAACAATACCCTCCACTTCAGTGAGCTAGAGCCCTGTTTGCTCACTACTTATATCCTTTTTCCCTCCCTCCCCTCATTTTTAGTTGGCTGTCAGATGTATCCCTGAGTTTGGTCTGGACCTGCATTTTTTTAAAAAACTTACCTCAGCAGACTCATGTTGGCTTATTTCGCTTAGCACAATTTCCTCTATTTTTTCCGATATGGCGTTGTGCTTCATGTGTTCTTCACCGTGTTTTACTGGTGTGTAGTACTCCATTGTATGTATGTACCACAGTTTTTTAATCCTTTCATCAGTTGATGGAAATTTGAGTCTTTTCCAGCTCCTTGCAATTGTGAACTGTGCCACAATGAACACTGGAGCACAGAAGTTTGCCCTTGGTTTGTTTCCTGCCTCTTCTAGGTATATGCCCAGTAGGGGGATTGCTGGATCATATGGTAGCTCAATTTCCATCTGTTTTAGATATCTTAAACTCAATTTCCATAGTGACTGTACATACCTACAGGTCCACCAGCAGTGAATGAGAATTCCTATCTCACCACAGCCCCTCCAACATATGTTGCTTTCTGATCGCTTGAATTGGGCCATCTTTGAGGGTGTTAGGTGGTATATCACAGTTGTTTTAATGTGCATTTGTTTTATGGCTAGTGATCAGGAACATTTTCTCATATGTTTATTGGCCATTTCTGCCCTTGTGAAACTTCTGTTCAGGTCCTTTGCCCATGCCTTCAATAGATAATTCTTTTTTTTTTTTTTTGGAAGCTAGCACAGTATTGTAGAGTTTAGTAGTAAGACCTTTATCTGATGTGCCATTGCTAAAGATGTTTTCCTAGTCTGTGGGCTCTCTTATTATTCTCTTGTTGAAATCTTTCTTTATCTTCAGTATACCCCACTTGTCAATTTGTGTCTCTACTATATTTGTGTCCTTCCCCATTTCTGATAGCCTATGTGTTCCCTGTGCCGAAGTTCTCAGGTTTGTCCCAATTCTCTCATTGATGGCTATAATAGTTAGGGTTTTCCATTGAGATCTGTGATTCACCTTGAGTTTATTCTAGTGCAAGGAGTGAGAGAGGATCTTGCTTCATTTTTCTGCAGGTAGATATCCATTTTTTTCCAGCACCACTTACTGAAGAGGGCATCTGCTCCTCATTAGATATTTTTGGGCCCTTATCAAAGATCAGTTGCCTGTATGGTGATGATTTTATTTCCGGATTTTCAGTTCTTTTCCATTGGTCTGAGTATCTGCCATTATACCAATACCATCTGGTTTTGACTACTGTGTCTGTAAAATATGTGCTAAAGTCAAGTAAAGCAAGCCCTCCCATTGTGTCCTTCTTCTTGAGGAGTTTTTCACTAATTTGGAGCTTCTTCTCTGTCCATATGAAGTTGGTAATCAGATTTTCCATATTTTTGGAAGAAAGATGAGGGTAATTGTATGAGGATTGCATTAAACTTGTATAGTGTCTTGGGCAAAACTGACATCTTCACTATATTGAGTTTTCCAATCCATGAGCATGGGATATTCTTCCATTTGTTGATATCATTCTTGGTTTCTTGTAA
>PVJH01015940.1:0-52154 GCA_004026705.1 Nesogale talazaci
TAGATATTTCAATTTGTGCTTCGCTATTGTGAAGGGTACAACCTTTTCTATCCCCTCTTCTGTGAGCTTGTCTAATGTGTAGAGTGGTCTGCTAGACTTCTGTTTGTTGCTCTTGTCACTTGCCACTCTGCCATGTTCCTCAATTATTTCCACTACTCCTCTTGTGGAATGTTTTGGATTATTCATATATAAAATCATAACATCTGCATGTAATGATAGTTTCACTTCTTCCTTACCCAAATGTATATCTTTGATGTCTTTTTTTGTCTTATACTGTTAGCTAGGACCTCCAGTATGATGTCAAATAGTACTGGGGACAAGGGACATCTTCATCTAGTCCCCCTTTTCCGAAGAATTAATCTTATCTTTTCTCCATTGACTACCACACTAGCTGTTGGTTTTTAATATATAGCTTGTATTATATTGAGGAAATTTTCTTCCTTTCCTATTTTCTTGAGTGTCTTAAGCAGGAATTGGTTTTGGATGTTGTCTAAATATTTTTCCTCATCTATCAATATTATCATGTGGTTTTTATAATTTTCCATTTTAAAGTGGAGAATAATACTAATGGTCTTTTGCAAACCTTGCATCTATGATGTGAATTCCACTTGGTTATGGTGAATTATTTGTTTCATATACTTCTGTATTCTGTTGGCAAGTATTTTGTTAATGAATTTTGAATTGATATTCATATGGGAAATTCTCAATTCTTGTGGGATCCTTGCCCGCTATGGTATCAGAGTTATACTGGCTTCATAGAAAGAATTTGGGAACTTGCCATCTTTTTTATGTTTTGGAAGAGTTTGTGTAGGATTGGTGTTGGTTCTTCTCTGAATGCTTGATAGCATTCTTCTGACTAGTCATCTGGTCCAGTGGACTTTTTTTCCTGGTAACTCATTGATAACCTTTCATCTATTGATATGGGTCTGTTGAAATTCTTGATGTCCATCAGGGATAGTTTGGGAGGGATAGTTTTTTTTTCCAAGAATTTGTGCATGTCTTCCAAGTTTCTGAATTCCTTGAAGCACAGTCCTTCATAGGGTCTATTGACATGTACCCTATCTTATCCCTGATTCTGGCTATTGAAATTCGTTCCCTCCTTTCTTTGGTTAAGTTCACCAGAGTTCCATAGATTCTGTTTTTCCTTTTAAAGAAGCAACTTTTAGCAGCATTGTTTTTTTTTTCATAGTTTTCTTATTTTCCCTCTCCTGAATCTCAGCCCTAATTTTTATTATTTCTTTTATTTGCTACTAGTTGGATTGTCTTGTTGACCTTGCTCTAGTTGCAGTAAATTTTGTTCCAACATATCGATCATGAATCTCTCTTCCTTTTTAATGTGTGCATGTATTATTATGAAACTTCCTCTGATAACTGCCTTTGCTGTGTCTCTTAAGTTTTGGTATGTCTCTGATGGTCTCTGGCTGGAGTTGTTCTGTGTGGCAGTCTCTTGTATGTGTTTGGTGATGGTTGTTCTTCTGTCCACAGAGAGAACCTTTTGTGTGTTGGGTTCTGTTTAGTGTATTCTTTGAGATTTTTCTTGACTAAGAAGACTCTCACTTTTATAGATCAACTCCATCAACTTTTATAGATAATTTAGCTGGATAGAGTATTATTAGGTTTGCGCTGTTTTCCTGAAATTTTCAGAGTATATTGCTTCACTCTCTTCTCTTCTTCAGTGTCTGCTGATAATTCTGAGCATATTCTTATCAGCTTGTCTTTATATATGACTGCCCTTCCATAGTTACTCTCATAATTTTCTCTTTTTACTCAAAGTTGGATAGTTTAACAACTATATGTCTTGGTGACTTATTCTTGGGCTTTAATCAAGCTGGAGTTCATTCATCCCCCTAGATGGTTGTCTGATTTTCATTCATTAAGCTAGGGAAGTTTTCCTCCAAAAATTCTATCTCTATTTTGGACATTGATTTCCTTGGTATGCATTGCTCCAGTAATCCAATTATTCTGATGTTTTCCTTCTCATAACACCAGGTTTTCTTCAGCTCGCTGATGAACTTGTTAGACTTTTTTGCACCTTTATTAATTTCTGCTTGTGAGTCCTCTAGGTCATTTGTGTGGTTTTCTGTCTACTCCATTTTTCAGTGCATATTCTGTGAGTTTGTTATTAATTGTTGTTGCCTCCCCACTTAGCTTTTGTATTTCCCTTTGGTGCATAGCCTCTATCTCTTCTACCATGTCATCATTTTTCTGCAATGTTTCCCTCATGCCTGGTATTCCCTCTAAGTGGCATTCAGAATATTAATTTTTGTGGAAGGTCAGCATCTGAATTTTCTATGACTGCTGTTAGGTCCAGGAAATCATCTGGCATTAGATGTTGCTTCACTTTTCTTGTTAAAGCTGTGGAAGCAGCTTGATGTTTTCCAGCTGATTTTTTAAATCATTTTTATCGGTGTCTCAGAGCCCTGCTCTACCTCTATAGGAGATTTGTTGGAGTTTCGGTAGCTGGCTATCCCCAACCACTTTGAGGAATTGTGTTCCACCTTTGTCCTGTTGAGGTTTCCCTCTCACCCTGGTCTATGCTTTGTGCTCCCTCAGGTCACCTTAGAGGTTGTTTGTAGCTGTGCACACTGCTGTCTGATGGAAACTGTTGCCCCCAGCACAGGGGAGCATACTTAGGGGATGGATTGGGGTTTGGATAATATGTTCTTGGCCAGGGGCATTTCTTGCAGGTAGGCAGGTGAGAGGAAGGGTCAGCTACTTCAGTTAATGTGTAAATATACTGCTCAGAGCACAGGGGAAGGCCATTGAGTTGGGAGAAGGGAAAATGCCATAGGAAGGTCCCAAGGGTTGAGTTCCTTATGACACCACTGCAGAAGTATTTGATAAACTTGTGTCTAATGCCTTGCAGATCCAGAGCATTGTGGCAAGATGGGAGCATCTGTGTGTATGTATGTGTGTGTGTGTGTGGGGGGGGGGTTTAACTGGCTTGCAGGTCTGTGGGGAGGCCTGAGATGGGGCAGGGACCTATGGGTGGAGACCTCTGGGTGTGTGTGTGGGGTCTGGTTGGCAGGTCAGTATGATGCACTGAGGAAAGTTTGAAACTTTCTTTGCTGTAGGCCTGGCTGTCCTGGTACACTGAAGCACAAGCCTTTTGGATGAAGGGGTGGGGGGAAAGGGCTATTTTATTCATTTTTATATCACTTTGATTCTAGAAAATACCAAAATTTTATTTAATAGCATGAAAGGAAGCATCAAACTATTCTCAGATAATATGAAAAATCTTAAAATCAAATTATGAAGAACTTTTAATCTGAATTGGAAAGCATATCTGAAGCCAGGAAGAGTAGCCAAAGTAGAGAAATAGACCAGAAACAGAGGCAAGCATGATTCACTTGTGTGATGAGTGATAAAAGAAGTTCCTAAAATCAGACTTTCTCTCTCTTAATGAAACCTTAACATTTATATTATTTTGACATAATTTAGTAAGAACAAAGTAAACTTGGACTGAAGTTTCCAGAATCTCAGTTTCCAGGGAAAACTGAATTTTTGCAAAGCCTCAGTTAGCATCTTTGGAGAAGAAGCCAGCAGTTGACTGCATTGGTATGGCCTAAACACCTACTCAGGACCCTCTAATGGAATTCTCCATGGCTACCCATGTGTCTTTTCAGAGTAAATATTTCCCTTGGTAAAAGAGAAGGATATAATTCTAGTGACATAGAGAGACCTAAAAATCTCAATTAAAATTAAATATAACTCTCCAGAAATATGTTCTCAATTGGATAAGGAACCATTTTTCTCTCACTCTTTTGTAGCCATTTCATTATTTATGTGTGAAGGATTAGTAGGGGTTATTGGTACATTTTCATTCTACCCCCAAATCATTTTATCTTACTCACATTGTTATTAAATATTTACCCTTTTTATAGCTTTAGAATTTTGACTATTTTAAAACAATGGCTAATTTATTTTCTGTAATACATAGATTTCCAGTACAGAAATCATCTACTCAGTTATGATGATATACATTGGTTAAATTCTTTGTTTATAAGAGGTATTCTAATTATGGTAAATGTGCTATAAAGTTATTGCTCTGATTTTCTTGCATAATCTATCTTTTGAAATAGCCATATTTTCCCCAGGCTGAAATCACACTAAAACAGATGGTCAAAATGTGTCTTCAACAGCTGTCATATGGTACTTTCTTTCTCTCCAGGTGCATTGATTTGCCTGCTTTCACCTGTGTTGTCTGGAATCCCATAGGGTTGAATTAAACAAGTGTAACAGAGTTTGTAAGGAAAGCCTAACTAGGAAGAATCTGCATCAACAGGGTTGTTAGAAACTCTTCCCTGTTGAAATAGTTGTTTGCCTATATTTTTATATCCGTCATTCCCACACCAACACCATACATTGGCATTATCGTTAATTTTATCACCCTGTTTTGCAACACAGGTTTGGTTAATATTCCCCAGAGAATTGCACCAGAAAAACATCCACTTCTCCATACAAACAAAATGTTTGGGAAATAGGAAAAAAAGAAGTATAAAACAAAACTGAGACTCGGTACAAGAATATAGTGTTCCTAAAAGGAAAAAAATATATATATAAAACCGCACGTTGGTCTGAACTCTGGATTCAGAAACTGATACTCATTCCAGATAATATAATTCATCTGTGAATAAGGCTAATGGCCATGTTTAGATAAAATGAGTAACAGAAACCATTCTAATTGTGGATTGTTGAAAAGAAAATGTACTCAGCAGAGACCTGTGAGATGTAATAATGTACTTGATATGATTCTTTCAATGGTAATCTTTGTAATTTTCACCAAAGGATTGAGTATGAACATGCAGATTGGGTGTATTTCTCTCCCCTCTTCATGTTCTGGGTAAGAGATGTTGACAGTATAATATGATTTAGTTGTCAGTGATTGTTAGGAGGGTTAATTTTGATCATTAAAAGGAAAAGAAAAGCAACTCTAATTAGAGGGATAGTCAAAGCTGTTGTCCAGCTGGGTTTATGATGATTCATCTTACACATATAAGGGTTCAGAATGAGTCACTGAAGAACAGTGGAGTCTCACTATCAAAAAAGATGAACCAGGAGTAGAGCACATTCCTTGGACACTTAGTGCACTGGACATTCTTGATCTAGGAAACAGTGGAGTGTCACACCAGAGGAGTTGCACAAGGATTAAGGCTCAAAACAGAGCCATGATCTTTATAGTCCAAGAGAAGTTAACTGAATGCCTTATGTAACATAAATAGGACATGTTAGTTTAATGTTTGACATAGAGTTAAATATAGCTGGACTGAGGCTTTTGGGGAAGGACACATACCATTCGGATATTTATCAACAGTGCTGATGGAGCTGTTTTAACAGTGACCAAGTAGAGCAAAGACAAATGATGGACCTCTATCCATGTCTGAGAAGAGCCCATCCTGACTAAAGAACTGTATCCTGGAGAGGTCAGTTTTTGAGTTGTGACCTCTTAAAGTCTAAGTCATACATATCATTGAGGAAAGTGTGATTGTATGGTCTTGAACAACGACCTAGATGTAATCATTTAGATGGCAATGAAATTGTGTAATATTGAGAAAGAAAAGAGAAGCCACATAGAAGGTTTAAAAGGTGGAAAATATGTAATATGGACAAATACCTTCTAAATCAAAATAAATTTTAAAAATGAAAATAAATCACAGACCAATGCTTCATGATAACAAAAAACAATAAACTTATATGTACTAAAGATTTTTGATTTAAAATGCATATTGCACAAATTAAAATGGAATTTTACATGTTGAAATTATACAAAGGATTGATAGAACTCCTACTATGAAAAATAACATATCAAGGAATAACTAAGAGTGAATGAAAGTTTTTTTTTGATAGCAAGGTTACAAAATAACCTAGCAATTCAACCAGGAAAGACACTTCTCAGACATGCCTCCAGATATATTATCAGTATCTGCCCTACTTGGTCAAATTGACAGAAAGTCAATTTCAACTCATAGTATCGCCACAGAACAAAGTAGAACTGCTCAATAGAGTTTTTGAGATTGTATTTTTTAAAGGAAGACACCCTCTAAATATGGATATTTATCTAAAAAATGATGATTTCAAATGGAAAAAACATTTGTACAAATTACAAACATGAATGTCAGGGAGAATGTGATCCTTGACTAAGTGCAATTCAGTAAAAATTAAATGATAGAAAATGAAAGTATTTTTCACTCCAATTTTTTTGGAATATTTGTGGATTTAAAGATAGATATAGTCTACCTACTCTATATAGCTATGTCACTGTAAAAAGAAACCTAAATAATTTTAGCCATCTTTTATAAATGGCAAGTAAGATGATCATCATTAGAAGAAAACAAAAGCATCCATTTAGAAGTATTATAAAAGTATGCTTTTTTGAGTTACTTCTGTGGAACTCACTCTATGTATGGAACTATCCTTAGTGTTTATTAATATTCACTCAGTCTTCATAAACACCTATTAAGTATTTGTTGTCATTATCTCCTTGATTGTACATATAAGTTAGAAATCACTTCACTAAGTCAATAAAACAAGTAGACATAGGACTAGAATTATTTAGCTTTAGATTCCAAGTTAGAATACTAGTTTACAAGCCAATTATATTGCTATGCCTCTTTTTTTTCAAAAGCAAGAACTCGGCTTCTTACAAATCACTTGGGTTGGGAGGTGGGGCATGGACCCTCACTGTCATCGAATCAGTGCTGACTCATAGCGACCACTTGGCACTGCCAGTAACATCATTTAGCAAACAAACACCAACCTTTTAGTTGAATGTTCTAATAGATTTTTTCCTCTCTCTCAAGTTTTATTTCGTAATTACTGATAAATAGAGTGAATCATTGGTAACTTACTTGGGATGGCTTTTCTTCCCCTAGTTTTGGTACCTCCCATGGAAGGTCTAGTTGGGAGCATGCAGATGTTTGAAGCCTGAACAGAGGAGTTTAGTGAGTAATAAGAGAGAATTCCCTGACCATTAAGAAGGAAGAGCTACCAGTTAGCTGATGTAAAATGAAGCAACAGAGGTCATTGTTATGAGAACATGAAACAGTGTGCTTTCTGGCCCACAGAGTTTGTAAAGTTGAGTGGCCCTGAATTGGAGGCTGGTTTGTAGACTGGGTACGCCTAGACATTTATCAGCCCTAAACAGGGCAGTGTCGAAGGGGCCCTGTAATTGAGAGAGGCAGGCAGCTCAAGAGAGCTGCACCTACAACCTGGCTGAGAAAAGGTGCTATACTACAGACAAAAGCAATATAACCTGAGTTCATCTCTTCCTAACTTATGGAAACTTGTTAACTTCCCTAATACACATCCAAAACCCAGTCCCTGGAAAAGGATCACATGCTTGGTAAAATAGATCTACAGAAAAAAAAGGAATATCTCTGATGAAACAAGTTGATAGGGTGGCTACAGGAATGTGTGAAAACAAAAGAACAATTATGAGCATGGCCCAGCACTGTGCAGGTTAAGATTGTTTACAATCTGACAATGAGTCAGAACTGACTGGATAGCACATGATACAGCAACAGTCATACATATTTTCTGAGTTTTGAGTGTCCTTGGCATTGTGTTACTGGCAGAGTTGATGGTTGGTCGAAGAACAGGAGGACATTCATGGTTAAGGGAGGAGTGTCTGACTTCTGCCTGATAGAAATCTCCCTTGTGTAGATGTGGAGTTAGACTCTTTCCCCCCTTGTGAAAATGAGGGAGATCAGGTTTGGCCTATAATGTTCCTTCTATAGGATAACACATTTATACACATATAGTTAAGAGAAGTTACTTAAAGATAATTATAGTAATATAAAATATTTTTGAGATTATAAAAATTTGTGTAATACATCAGGGAATGTGTGGATATTTTTAATTTTTCACGTTCAGAACAATAGTAAGTTTATGAATGATTATTTAGGAATTAAGCAAGTTCTCATATATATATGTTCTGATCCTCAAACAAAATTTAAAACTCAGACTCATTGCTATCAAGTTGATAGCAACTCGTGTAACCTTATAGGATAGAGTAGAACTGTCCTGGGGGGATTTCTGGGACTATAAATCTTTAAGGGAGTAGAAAGTCTTTTTGTTCTACGCACACAGAGATGAGGGGTTTCAATTTGCAGACTGTGAAGTTAGTAGTCCAATACATAACCCACTATATCACTAGCGTCCTTGCATTTCCTGAACAGTTTCCTCTAATATTAACATGTCCCATGTCTGTGGTATATATCTACTCATCAACATTTTGCATTTTGACAAGAAAACAAATCTACCCTCTCACTACTGAATGCATGAAAAGGGTTACTTCTAGAGTAGTATTGGTTTTTAAGGTTTAGGCTGTTTGTGCAATTGACTGGGCCATTATTCTTAATGATACGACAGTTACGCAATTTGGCAATAACATAATGATATAATCATCTTTCCTTGTTTGATCAGATGGTGCCATTCTCAATATTTATATAATAAATATATTACCTGTGACCTGGCCTTTTAAATTAACCATTTCAAAAAGCATGAGTTGTGTTTGTTTGTTATACTTATGCAGCAATATTGATATGAAAGAAACTTTAATAGTTCATGAAAAGTTGAATTAAAAGATAATGGAATTGTTCCATGACCTTGATGAAGCCCCCTCATGCATTATTAATTAAAATCCATGACTTAAATAAGGATTCATAGTGTTTCTTGTGAGTGTTTTTTGTAGAGTCCCATGTAGTTTATAAATGTATAGTATCAAATTCCACAATGACAATGCCATTCAGGGTAATTTTACAATCCTAAAAATGCAAGCCCAGAATAGTAATCCTCAACAGGTCATTTCATTCTTAAAAACTTCCAATTGCCCATGGACATTCCAAGTCCTACCTTCTGGTTCTATGTACAACCATGCCCAGCTGCGATCTATGATCTTTTCATGAGGTGACACTGTTTCAGTGCTGTCCTTAGGTTTTCACTGGCTACTTCCTCAGGTGGAATTGCTAGTTCCGTTCTCATACCCACTCATTTTCTGGAAGCTCGGCTGAATGCTGTTCACCGTGGGTGACTCCAGTGATCAGCAGCAGTGCAGCACAGAAGCTACCACAGTGGCACAGCCTGTCGGAGACATAGTGGAAGAAGCGCTGATGAACATTAAATCTATTTAGATTTGATATTGAAAAAGATCTAGTCTTGTAATTCAGGAAAGAACCTGGAATGTCATACATAACTCTATGTAAAGAAGCATAAGTGATTCATAGACAAAGCTTTCCCATCACTTCAATTCCTGATTAGAAGAATAGAGAGAGAGGCACACATATACACAGACACTTTCACACACACTCACACAGATACACAGGGAAATACAGAAATATTTTTGACAGTTATGTATTAAAGAGGAAAAGAAGGAGAAAAAATAACACTTAGGGTTTGGAAATACAGAATGGACAGTTTTCCTGAAACAAAACAAATAAAATTTCTCATTGAAACATAGGTGTCACATTTCAATGTAAAGATAGACATGGACTAAAATGATTGAATTTATTTTCTCAGAATATATTATATAACAACATGCAATTATTTGGGTCCTGATTCATTTAAAAATAAATATTTTTTTCTGCCATAAATCTCTGATTCAGGCTTTACCTTGCTTTTCCTTTGTTTCTATTTGCTAGCTTCTGTAAAAATTTATTTTACTAATTATTATTTTGTCAAAATATCAGCTATTCACAAATTCATATTTTTCAGTATTTAAAAGTATTTTCTCTCATTACTCTGCATTATATTCATAGTAACTTGATGATTTCAAAAAATGGTACTCACTATAAAACTACTAGGTATGTAGTCATAGTTGATAATGCAAGTTGAAATCTCCAGCATATCTTCTTTCTAATTTTAAATATATTCAAATGTTCAACATTTTTTCAATGTTTTCTTTGTATTATGCACATCATCTTTGTATTATGCACATTGGCTTGCTGGTAATGTTCGCTTTTCTTTTTGTTGTTCAACAGCACTTTTTTTATCTCAAAAGATTGGCTCATTATCAGTACAGATGAAGAATTACAGTCGGCAAATGCTTCCTTGACACAATTTCAATGGGGGACACTCGGCAGTCTCACACCACCATAAGCCTCATCTGGTCTGGCTGTGCAAATTGGGCTGTAGATTTTGTTCTTCTGATAGGAAAGACAAATACATTCAATTGATTTCCGACATTTTCCCACACCATTTTAGACATAAATGTTAGCTAACAAAATTAATAAACGGACTCACTAAATGACATTGGAATGTGACTCTTTAGCTGATTGCATAAGAAATAATGACTTCCTATTTAACTTCAGTATTTTGAGTTTTTTAAATCTAAATGTGTTGCCTTGTAATATATAAGCATTGTGAAACAACTGTAATGAAGGCTATACTGATATAATTCATCATCCTAATTAATCTTTAAAAACATGAAGCATGAATCTTCTTGCCGGCAGTTGATATGGCATATAACATGCACAAGCATATGCATATGTATATGTATGCATGTATAAGTGTATACATGCATATGCATATATGCATGTATAAGTGTATACATAACACATATATTTATAGATCTATGCATATACAGAAATATAGCTAATAAACATATATGCATATGTAATGTATACAATATATGTAAGCACAAAATACTTACGTATATGTGTGTTTTCTTCTCCTGCATTTCTGAAGGATACCTTGCAATACAGAGAGGTAATCATTGGTCTGACAGTGGAAGCCCACCCTGCACTCCACGGAAGCATGGTGGAGGTAACATTTTCCAGCCTTGGAAACACTACGGGACACTTATATTCCCCGCTATAAATCAAAATGGACTTCAGGGCACTGAATGGATTTTCTATTTGTGGTGGTCATGTGCTTATGTTACCTGCATGATTGAAATGTAGGGGTGTAGTCTAGCTTGTTAATCTGGAGAGAGCTCTTGAGTAGTCAATGGCTTTCTCCTGAGATTTGTAGAAAATCTCGCAATAAATCCCTCATGGAGATGAGAAGCTATCTCCAGAGTTGTTGGGAGTTAGTCTGAGACGATGAGTTATGCACAAGGCAAGATGGCAGCATCCAAGGAGCTGGAGGATCCAGAGGAGAAGCCACATGGCCTTGCCCTGATGGAACCAGACCTCTGCAACTGGTGAAGCCATGTGGAGACCTCTGCCAGTGCTGAGTTGCTTCTACCACCACTGCATGTTGTTGGTGAACCCTGAGTCCTGGAAGCGAGGAGCCATGAGGAGACCCCTGCCAGCACCGGGATTCTGCATACACTGGCCTGTGATTTTGTGAGTCGAAAGGAAACGTTATAGACTGGTATTAGATATATGAACTAATACCAGACTTATGACTTTTAACTCGACTGGGTTGGGATGCTTTCTCAATGTCCCATTCCTCTTGTATATAAACCATTCCCTTATATTCATATGCATGTCTATGAACTTGTTTCTCTAGTTTACCCAGACAAACACACTATTTAGCACATTACTATAATTTATCATTTAAATGTGCTTTTTATCTTTTATTTTTAGACTAAATGAAAAATTAGAAAAGATTCTGTCTCTTGTCAAAAAGCAAAAGCATAATCAAATATGTATTGATTTACAAACACATAGATTAGCTCTTCATTTTCCTTAAAATCACGGAGTAGTAGATTAACTGTTCACCTGGAAATCACATACACCAGGATAGTTAAAGCTGTACAGCACAGGAATCAGCATAGCTCAAATTTAAAAGCAAAACATAGAAATTTGAAGGAATATCCTTGATGAGAATTTTAAAATTCAAAATGGTGTTTTGCCACCTTAGGTAATCAACCACACAGTGTTTTTTTTTCCTTTTTTTTTTCCAGTTTATTATCATTACGTAGCTTTCCATCTGAATGTCAGAGGAGCAACAGCAAAACCAAGAACTGGAGCATGGAACATTGATGATCGACTCCACCCACAAAGCAAGGAAACCTTCTTGTCTTTGTGCAGGCGGCCAGCTTGCAGAGTGGTTTCCTCTGTCTCATGCGGAAGTTGGCTGGCAGACCCACAGAAGTAGAGCTGAGACCCTTTGGGGATTTATTAGTAGACCTGAGAGGCCTTTGTAATGTGTCCTGATAAAGAGCTCAACCCTGAGCACTTCTCACTGGTATTACAAATTGTTGATTGCCTTAATGCAGTTTTAATAATTGATTATGTCCATGGGTTCTATATCGACATTGCCTTGGATATGAGAATCGAGAGATATTATAAAGAACACGGATCAGACAAAAAAAGGAAGATTAGGAAGAAATTCACCTTTGAATTACAGTGCTGCCAAAACATATGAAACATGCTATGGGCTGCCAGAACAATGAACAGATCTGTCTTGGCCACGCACAGCCAGAGAGCACCTCCGGAATGAGTATGACGAGACTTTGCTTCATAGAGTTTGCTTATGTTATCAGGAGGAGGCCATTTACTGGACAAGGGTGTCACACATCAGGAAGTGGAGTGCCAGCAAAAAAGGAAGTCCCTCTGCTTCAGTAGAAATTAATAAAGCATCCACAGTATTTTCATTATTTTGAAAGAACTTTATACCATCAATAGAACATCTAAGTAAATGTAACCATTTTGCATTGTAGGTAATACTACCTTAATCTCAGAATAGGACCATCTCTTCACTTCATTCACTAATAATCCACTTCAGATAAGGAAAAACCCAATATCACAGCATGTCCTTCATAAGATTTATCACTCTGAATACATTTTCATATTACTGAACACAACCAGCCTAGACGGTTGTCAGTAAGATAAACATCATCACTGTATATAAAGGTTGATTTCTCTTTTCTTCAGCATATACTTCCTAAATGTTTTTTTTCTGGTATATACAAATAAATTGGCTAATGAATAAAACGTATTGCTGGATAAGAATGGAATTTTTCACACTGACAGCAATGCCGCTTAACAATTTTCAAAGCTTTGTTTTTATAATGCCAGCTTAATCATGCATGTTTTTGAAAAGTAAAATTAAGAAACACCTATTAAAATTATTGTGCTGTTTCAATATTATTATTTTGAAGAATATTATTCAATAAATTTGTATTAATAACTCCCTAGACCTTTAAAGAATTTTATTTTGCATTGTTATTTGTTTACTTTATAATATGACTCTGAAAACTAGAATGATTTTTCTTTTGGTGATCTCAGATATTGTATAGAACAAACTGAAACACAAAATATTAGAATGTTACAAGAATTGGAATTAAAAATCAAAAGAAAAGATCATATAGGAATTTCTCAAGCTGAAATGACTATGTTACAACCTCAACATTTGTGGGAAAACATTGAAAGTACCATAAGAAGATGGAATGAATATGTAAAACTGCTATAAAAGAAATGTTGATAAAGGTTCAAGCATTCCAAAATATCATACAAGGAGTATTAGCAACAGCTATATGTATTAGATGAAGAATTCCAAGATATTGGTAAAAATATATAATCAAGGCTTCAGGAGTTGACAATATATCAATTGATAAGTTTCAACACTGTTTACTTGTCTATGCCATGAAATTTAGAAAACGTTAACAACTGACTGGAAGAAAACTGATTTTGCTCTCATTCTAAAACAGGATGATTCAACAGAATGTGAGAATTATTGAATAGTATCATTAACATCATACATAAGGAAAATTTTGCTTAAAATGGCTGCAGCAATAATTTATAAATAGGACACTCTCAAAAATCAAATGTGCTTAAGTGCAAAGCTTTTTATCTTGTTGGTCAGTCATCATTGCTAACTTAATACAAACTAAATATCTGTGGAGACTCAAAATAGAATTACAATTCTAAATCATAGCATTTTACAAGGCTAGTGATTCAGAATTAAGATCTAATACAATTACTGGTTCACAATGTGTCAAAATTGTGTTGCTGGCAACAACAACAACAACAACAACAACAACAAAAACTTCAAATAGTCATTCTTTAACAACAATTCTTTCTTTTTCCCCTATTGTCTCATTATAAGAGCACCATTTTGTCCCCAGATACCTGCAGAAGCCTAGAAATGAATGGTGAAGATGTGTTTACTTCTCTACACTTATTATTGATTATGTGTATATTACAGTGGAAGAAAATGAGAGGTAGTTTTAGAAAACAGACAGATCCACCCCACATCCATCTCTCATAGTTTGCCTCAGTGGCTGAACGAAGATGCATCAAAATATGGGACTATGGAGTCAGGACCAAATTACAGGACATGTTTGGAAATCATCTTTCCTTTTACAATTTTAATAGAGTAGGATTAGCATTTTAGGAGAAGAAGAAAACTGATACCTAACCTTTATTGGGAGTATAATGTATTGTTTTAAAGTGATTATATGCAGTCTCTGAATAAGTAGATCACAACAGGGTATTTCTTGAGAATTACCTGGGATTTTTTTCCTTCTTTCTGTAATTTGAAAACAGACTCTAAACCTCTAAGTAACCAATTAAAACAGAAAGAAATCAAAGCAGCTGGTGCTGTAATAGAAAGATGCATCTTCCATAAGGTTAAACTATACAATCATTATCTTTTTAAAAAGTTACTAAAAAGAACTCTTATTCATAATTTACACAAGCACTTCAAATGTTGATGTTTAAATCCCAGTGTTATAGGTATGGAAATAAAATGGGAAACATAAATCTGAGACACATAGTAGAACCGAGAAAAAGGCTTAGAAAAAAAAGTAAAAGGATAGTGCTACTTGTTTACTGAGATTTCTCAAATATTGCATAAATGACCTTTGATCCTCTCTGCCTTTCTCTTGGACTGAGAAATTCACAGTATTACTATCACATAGCGTTTGAAATGCTAAGAAGGTGATTATCGTTGTTGAAGAGGCTGCGGTGTTCTTTTTTCCATCCAGGTACAGCACACAATGTTTAAAAATTCAAAAAATATGTAACTGCTTATAACCAGGGTTACTATGACCTTTACATTAACTTAATTTGCAAACACTGACATATTTAATGATCCCATATTTTAAAAATAAAGAAACCTAAAATAATAATATTAGAATTAAGTACAACCCCTTGATTATAATATAAATCCATTCCTCACAGATCTTTCAATTATTGCTTTGTGAAATGAGATGGCATTAAAGCAAAATTAAAATTTATTAAATAAAAATGAGTCCACAAATTTAGTAAATATTTATCAATTATTTACTGTGTTATACTCTGCTCAAAAGGATTGTAGCACAGTCTTGTCCTTGTGCAGCTCATATTGAGTGGATAAAGATGAACAGATAAATACGAGGTTAGGTATTAATTTGTTGCTGTGATATCTATGAGACAGTATGGTAGCAAACAGAAAGCAGAAGTTGAATAGACCTTATGTAAAAACAGATGAATATTTATGATCTCCTATGACTCAATCTAACGCATTGAGATTCAGGACCAGACTTTCTGATGTGCTAAAATTCATGCAGATGATGAACCGAGGGGGAGAGCTGCATGAATGTCCTTATAAAGTTATCTTGCTTTAGTGCTGTTATAACAGAAATATAGGTGGGAGGCTTTAAAAACTAGATTTTAAAAAAAAATCATAGTTCAAGAGACTTGAAATCCCAGACCAGGGTTCCTGTCCCAGAGGAAGTATTCCTGTCTCTGTGGACCCTAAAGAAAGGCCATTGTCTCTTTGACCTTCTGCTACTGAGCGATCTTCATGTGGTTTGGCATCTCTCATCTCTCTGCTACCCTCCTTTGTCTGTTTTATCTCTTTAACATTATGTACCAACTCTATCTCATTAACAGAAAAAGGATATCCCATCCGCAAGTGGAATTGCAATCATAAAAATTGAGGCTAGAATTTTCAGCACATATTTGAAGTAACATAATTCAATTAGTAATAAAGAGTATCATAAATCAAATAATGTATTCATCTCTGTTGTATGAAAGGTGAGCATTGCATTTTTGATGAGAAAGTGACAATATAATGAGATAAAAAAGAAGAGTTGTGAGAAATCATAACAAGGAAGGAGCCAAGAAACTTAGACTCTGTGTGAAATGTGGATGCTGACTTTAAGGTAGTTTCAGCTTTGGGGAGTCTTTAAGAAGAGAAAGGAAGCAATTGGGTATAAATTTGGAAATTATTATTATGGTTGTTAAATAGACTGTAATATGTATGGATAACAAGAATGAATAAAAAGTTAATAGATTATTTTACTGAACATACTTCCTTGTATGGGAGAGTATTATTTGAAAATATCATAATAACTAGGAGGTACCAACTAAACCTATGTCCAAATCAAATCCAATGTAGCTCATTTCAACTAGACATAGGGCACCAAATACTCAAAATATGTCTGGAACCACATAGCCTCATTCTCCTGCATAATAGCAGTATCAAGAGGGCACCTGGAATTAGGAGAAAGAAATGTCCATGTCTCAAACTGCACAGACAAAATTTCTGATTTAAATAAAGTTTAAAATGAAAGGAAATGGGTAAAAATGACACTTGGCATTGAGGATTTTGTTGACGTCTGAGTGGTTAACAAAAGAATGGAATAGATTTAGGAGGTAGCTTCAAATCTAGGTTTTGGTTATGTCAAATTTATGAGTCTTTCAATTGTGAAAGACGCTGGTAATCTCAATATAAATTTGCAGCTATTGTCTTCTATTGGCTAGGGTGAGTCCTGGAATGTGAGTGCAGATAGAGAAGTGTAGATGATCAAGTCTTAGGGAACAGAACCACATAGAAGAATAAAGATTTTTTATTTCCTATGAAAGATGATTTAATGCAGTTTGGGAAATGAAGCAAAAATTAAAAATATATTATATTTAAAAAGATGGATCATTTTATATTTTTCTCTGCACTTTTGGATAACATTTAACATTTATATGCTTCAAGGTAAAGATTTTCCTGGTCATCTAAAATTACCTTCATGATATAAAGTAACTGTATGAAGTCTATAGTTATGCATATTTTCAAGTGGAACTGAAAGCAGAAGTCTATACAATAGATCTACAGGGAAACCAGTGAAAGCTGGAACTCAGTGTGGGTTGCTTGCTATTCTGGGTCTTGTAAATGTTCTGCCTTTCACTTTTCTATTGCTTATTTTTATCAAAACTCTGAATTGTGTTTTCTTTATTGATTGTGATGCACAATCATTTTTCATTTATTATAGCAGTTTTATTCACCTACAATTCACAGTGTAATTTGGTGGTTTAAACATATTAAAGAGTTGTGCGATCATCAGTGTAATCAATTTTAGAACATTTTCTCCATTCTTAGGCTCTTTATTTTTAAGTATCTAGTCCATCCCTCTCCCCCTGCCATAATCCTAAGAATCTTCTAAGACACCCCGACCTACGCTATCCAAAGACTATTAATAATAAAGGCCCAAGACTGGGGAGATCTTTTAGACAGCACATGCTGAGACCTAGTAGCTGAAGGTTATGGATGACAGAGGTAACAAAATCCTTAGGTCAACAATCTAAGTGGATTAAGTCTCCCACGGATCATCCTTGACCTTTGATCAGCATGTGGACTGCCTTGCTGTCTGCCAGAGTGTATGGAGAAGTAGATGAAGGCAGAAGCAGTTTCTGTACTTTGGGAGCCGTTTTAAATATGCTCTAGTTATAATACTTTCTGCTTTCTCTTTGAGATTTTTCTGTTTATTTTATTATTATTGCTTGATTTTTATTTTTTTCTTTAGATTAAGTCCAGGATATGTAAATCTATAGATAATTGCTTTTGTTTGTTTGTTTGATTTGTGGTCTTCTTGGTTTGGGTATCTCGGACAGATTTCTGTCCTATATGGATTTTCCTTTTCTATGTAAGTAATGCATGACAAAGAGTAGGGAAGATATGGGGTGCTGGGACAAAGACTGTGATTCATACCCACCAGCCACCCCAGCAGTGAGCGAAACTTTGCCTGCTCCAGTGAAGATGTGCAGTCTGGGAAACGCTGCGTCCTGTTGCTCTGTATTGAAACAGGCGTAATGGAAGTGAAGATTGTGTGAGATTAATCTGTGAAATCCAAAAGAGCAAAAGAGTCCCTGTTCACATAGCATTTACTGAACGCATTTGTGCGTTAGGTATATATTTTAGCGCATCGGTATCTGATGATGGGCAATAATGACGTAAAGCCTTCTAAGCTTCTATTTAAATTTGATCAGAAAAAGCAGGGCTTATAGTTAGGTCTGCGCTGGCTGTGAGGAGCGCGTTGCTTACCGTAGCATGTGCCGATGCTGTCATGAGACGTCTGAGAGGCTTACCAGAGAGAACCGCCTTTGTTGGCCTCTGCTTTCAATTGAGACAGTGTGAAGCCCATAAAGTGCAGGTGAGACCCTCTCTACATGCTCTGTTATGGAGAACATAACGGGCTTCTCTTCCACATATGAGGGCTCTGAGAAAATCCAATAGAAAATGTTGCTAACTTTATCATAATAGGAATACTCCATATAGCAAAGTTAAAAAAAAAAAAAGGATACTTTAAAATAATCTAAGAACATACTCCTGTACTCTTGAAACAGTACATTTAAATTGATAATTATCTTCTCAAAATGTTAATTGTTTTACACAGAAAAAGAAATCAAGAAAAAAATATATGCACATATATGTTTGTATATGAAGTCAAATGAAATCCACTTCACCATGTTCAAATACGTAAGCTGATGTTGAAAAAATCTGTTAGTATTAAGGTGTGATGTTAACATCTGACTTTTTAAATATCTGATATGTACAAATACCGGATATTTTGCAGGCGTATCACTAGAAATATTTATCCACAAATAGTATCACTTTCTGACTTTCATTATCATGAAGTTGGTGCGGACTCACAGTGACAACATACGACAGGGTAGAACGTCCCTGTGACTTCCTAAAACTGTTACTGCTTGACAAGCATATAGAGTCCCATCCGTCTGCAGCAGAGGAGCCCGGGAGGGGGCTTGTGAGACATGTGGTTGGTTCAAAACCACTAACAGCCGTGTGGGAGAAAGACGGGGCTTGCAACTCCTGCAAACACCTGCAGTCTTACAAACCCACAGGGGTCGTCGTTATGAGTCAGCAATGGACCCCGGAGCAGCGAGCTTGGCCTAATTTGGGTTTTCCCTCACAGAGGGATTGAGGTTTTGAACTGTACACCTTAGGTGTCATATTCGTAGCCCAACTTGTAACCACTCTGCCACCAGGGCTATCAATACTATATTAAGTTAGCATAGGAAAAATAACTATGCAAAAGCCAAAAGGTAAACCAAATTGACACATATGGCACATTTCCTTTTTAATAAAACAGTGTTTCAAAATGTTGGAGATGAGCTAAAAGTAATAATTATATTTTCAAAAACTCTACAAACCAATATCTAGTTCCCCAATGGAAACTTTTATCCCTTTCATGAAGGAATTCTCATATATCAGAGATTCATACAGTTTTTTGTTTTTTTATTTTAATTTTGGTATTTAGATAACCTTACAATCAGAGATTTAAAAAGTGTCTGTTTGCCATTTGGATCTTATACATGTATATGCCTAAGACCATTTCTATTTTTGTCATTTATCTGTATTCCTTATGCATTATTGTAGTGTTTTGTACTATATTGCTTTATTTATATATGTTGTATATTTTGTTATATGTTTCATGAATATCATTTTAAAAATCAATAAAACATGAAAATGAGAACTTATTGCTGTCATTCATGTTAAATTTATTCTTAAAAATTGTTATAATTCTATGGCAGCACTGGCAACCTATGTGATAAAGACAAAGGCGTCTCATTCAGTCTCATTTTCATCATTGATGTGGTTATCAGAGCTAAAGTAAGATAGTTCACATGGGTAAGCAGTAAGAAAGGAAATATTGCATTTTTAAAATCAAGAAAAGCATTTAAAAACACATTTTCTATTCGGTCTGTTCATACCCAAATATTCTTGTTTTGAAAGCAATATTCCTTTTTTATTTGTTTTGTTTTTTGTGCAATATTCCTTTTTTAATTAAGCCTCCCTTTGCTGTCTTGCACAGTGAAGCTTGCAAAGGTTGACCCCTGTGTAAGGAAGAATTGTGTCAGAGAGGAAACACAAATATTTCTTTGTAAAAGCAGTGATAAAAAAAGTGGATGATGGCACCCTCTCACACACATAAAATTTTACAGACAGAAACCTAAGAAGTTTTGCTGAGTTTGTCTTTCAATATTCACTATATATATTGTTTGTCTAGAGGCTCTAGGCAGCATTTACTAATAGTGAATTACTAACATTCAAAGATTTCAGCCAGTTTAAATTTATAACTGCTTTTATATAAAGGAGTGATAAAGAACTCATCTTTAAGGCCCACATACTCAATGCATTTCTGATTAGAAGAAAAATGTTCCATTGGCATTATTACTATATTACTGATATTCCATGTCCTTTGAAATAATAATCACAAAAGCCATGGGTGGTGTAAGCATACATACCCCCCTCTCAAACGTGAATGCATTAGAAAGCACAAGATATACAGTTCAAGAATGGTGTGAGGCTGGCAGCTAACTTCCTCTAACTTCACAATCACCCCAAGGACAATTTCTGAGATAGGCTTCAAGCGCGCTTCTACGTTTGAAACTAATTTTGACACCAATCGTACCTCTCAAAGCACTTTCTATTTCTTTGAATTGTTTGATAATCAGTTTTAATGACCACATAGAATTCACAGATGATACCCATGATTCTAAGAATAATTAAGATAATAACAGGTTGAAATTCAGGATCAGAAATACTCAGGAAACAAATCATTTTTTCAGGAACTATTGTCCTCCAGCATAATTACTAGCACATATATCTCTGGTTGTCAGTCTCCTCGTCACAGGAACTTGAATTTGCCCTTATGAACAAGTTTTACACAACTACTTTACCACTTCCTGGGAGGGCCCCAAGATTTGTCCTCTGCCCTGAGGTTTGGTCTGAAGATATGTGCCTTTTGTTCTGTGGGCCAGTGAATCAATCTTTCCTGATTATATGCCTAGAGACACCTCACTCCTGTGAGCCTCTTTTCCAAAGGCACCCAGCTTTTATTTCCCTACAAGCCAGGAAGTCCAACACTGCACTCTTCTGCTTTTGGTTTTCCTGTCTCTGCTGACACCACATCTATCACTGCTTCCCAGCATCACACGGTCTCTTGGATTAAAGTGGTTCATCACATGGATCTCAAGGTGCTTCGAACATGTTTTGTTCAGGGTTCTTCTTTCTTAATGATTTTGTGTTCTTTTGCTCTTAATTTTTTGATGACTCACACCCTGTGAGTTGACAAAACCCATGATTACCCATGCTAAAAGTTCATTTATCTCTTTTGTGTACGTCCACCCAATCATTCGGTGGCAGTTATAAAGGCTATGGCTAGTGGTGTCATATCGAGGAATTCACTCTAGCATGTATAGACAAAGTACCATTATCCAGTCAGAAGCACTGAGGAGTTCAGCTGCATTTCTAGTACACTCCACCTAAGGCCAACAGTTTTTACATGAATTTTAGGCACATATTTCTTACTATTTTTTCAAAAGAAAAGTACTCTTCTCCTCTGAACTCAGGAAAATAAATAAACATCTCTGTATGCACTCCCTTTGACAAGGATAGTACTAGAATTTCTATCTAGTGTATTAAGATATGAAGATGCATTCAATGCCAGAATATGTAGAATACATCAGTTTATTGAAAGCAAAATCTCTTTAGTATGTGGCAATTTTGATAGAATTTAAATCAGTGAGTATATCCAGGTTATGGGAAATAGCTCATTATATGGAATTTGCATATGTGTATACTAGCTAAATAAAAATTAAATTAATGAAAAATATCAATTTTAAGACAATAAAGTGTTACATAAATATTTATCTAACAAAAGATATCTTAGATATGTACAAGGACACTTTTTGAAAAATATTTCAGAAAGCCTCAATGTAAAGAAAGATACACTGAGTTCCAGTTACAAAAGACTCAATTTTGTTGTTAATTTCAGTTCCTCATGAGTAATGTGAAAATTCAGTGCTGTGTCAATAAAGAACTCAGCAGGTTTAATTAATTTTTAAAAATAAAAAGAATAAATTAAAAAGAAAGAAGGAAATTGGCCACCCAGTTCTCAGATTCATATTGAGATACAAAAGACAAAACTAAAATATTTTTACAATCCTGGATCACACAGGTCAAACCTGAAAGAGGAAATTATATCAGAGCTTAAATTGTGAACATACAGTTTGTGAACGTGTGGAGATGGCAATGGAACCCCCAATCCATTTGCAATGTCTGCTCATGGATCCAGCCTCCCAGTGGATCTCTTCTCCCAGTGAAGCTCCCAGTGTGACCAGCTTTCCTATTATATAGAGAGCATCATAAAGTCAGTTAGGGCAGATGCACTTAGGTTAAAACGCAATATTTTATCATTGGCTTTTCCTTTTGACTCATTTATAGAATTGCAATATTTTATGGCTTGTTTTTGATTGAGGTATTTTCTGCTCCCTCTAGTCATTGTTATTGAATTTTGTTTGTTTTCTTCCTGTTTGTGTTTTATATGTCCTATATTTTTCTTTATATGAAACCCAGCATAGCCAGATTTGTAGAAACAACCTTTGGGTTGATAATTGTCTGAGTGCATTGCTGGGGATGATCAGAAAATATGGAGAGCTAACAATTAAGACAAGAAGAAAATGCTTGAAATTGTTTGCAGCAATGATTCATCAAGCTTTCTTAATATAACTGAACAATTCATTGTATGATATGTGAAGTATATTTCAATAAAATGATTAAATATTTTAAAAAGCAAAAATTTTATATATTATGTATACATTTACATAGATTATCCCCATTTTTTTGAGGGGCATCACTGTCCTCTGGTGATCATGGGTGCTACCCAGTGCTGCTCCTGAGAGCCACCACTGGATTTGAACTCACAAGTCCACAGGCCGCAGTCCCGCACTCAACCCCTTACACCACTATTATCCCCAATTTTAAACTTTTACACTTTAATCTCAAAATTTCTACGATCACACAACTCAACAACAATGTCTTCTTAGTGTCTTGGTCTTGAAGCCTGTTACTGGGGTGATTTGGGGTGCCGATTCAGAACATGCACTGAGTATATTACATCAGTTCTGGTTCCTTACTTTGCTGTTCCAGTATTGTTTACACTATTAAATTATACAAATTTATTAATTTTTCATCCAACTTTAAAATATGAGAATAAAGCCCCATGCATTACAAGATAAAACAAACAGGTAAACAAATATTTGTAAAAGAATTAGGTGTTCAGAGACTTACAAGGAAAACTTGGTGGTTAGTTGCACATTAAATTGTCAATCAGAGGGTCTCTGGTTTGAACTCATGCATTATTCTGTAGCTTTCAAAAATTTAAGTTTGGAAACCCAGATGGGGTAGTTTTCTCTGTCCTATTGGGTCACAATGTGCTGAAATCATTTAGATGACACTGAGTGTTCTTTTTAGGAAGAGAGGTAATGCAATATGATGGGCACTCCCCATAACTGTACATTTTAAAAACGATCTATATATTTTTTACAAAACAACCTTATGACCAGCGAAGTACTGTCCATTACATTTAATACATTTGTGAAATCTGTGATTCCATTGTTGGAAATATTTTTCGGAATCATCTGTTTTGGTGACTGACAGCACCTCACTTTTTTTTCCTCACCTACTCTCCATCACTAAAGCATTGTAGTTTCATGTCCCTCTTCATTCACAGAAGCAAAGAAATCACACAGGTGAGAAGAGTGGAATAAGGTCCACAGCACAAGAGAGATTGCTGTTTTTGCCCAAAACAAAACAAGACTGACTCACTGAGATGACTGTGTTAGCAGGTGCATTGCCATGGTGGCAAAACTAGTCCCCCACCTGCCACAAATTACATCTTCTTTGTTGCCTATTGTCATACAGTCTTTTAAGAAACTCTATTTAGATAGCTTGATTAAAGTATGAGCTGGTAGATTGAATTCCAAATGCATTGCAAGCCAACTTTTATTGACCTGTTGGGAAGTTGATGCACATCCAGAATGAGGTGTGTCATCAATTGACATTTCACCTCTTTTTGAAATGAGAAAACCACTTGTACACTTGAGATTTTCCAGTATCAATGTCCTTGTGAGCTGTGCTCAACAATACCACAGCTTCTGGAGCTTTTTTCTCAAGCCAGAAAAAACAACAACGCAAAACTTCACAACTGCACATAATTCTCTTAAATCAGTCATCATACACACAAAACTGAGTGAAACTGTTTTTATGAAAAAAATTCATTGTGTCCAGTGAGAACCTTCCCAGGTATGCCACTGGATGCATATTTTAAACAGGGTTCTCTAGAGAAACAAAGCCAGGACACTCATTACTTTATGTATGTATATATAAGAGAATAGATACATAGAGCCTGAAGGAATGCAACAGCTCATTAGTCCACATTGCAGTACCGAGGCTTCTGTTCAACTCACTTCCATGGAACAATTTATATACTGGAAGGTTTTTTTTAACTCAAGAGGACTGCTAGGTCCAAGGTCATGGAAGTAGACAGCTGAGTCTTCTGTAGTTTAATGCAGGTAGCCCACTCACAGTAAGCAAACAGCACAGCAGGTCACCAACAGTCAGCAAGACAACAGGAACTAACAGTCCCAATTTCAAGTGATGTATACACCAGCAGTGTGGCGAAGCAGGTCTCAAAGGAACCAAAAGCTCTAGCAAAATGATCCGCAGGTTTGCAGTCCCATAGGTAGTATAGCTCACAAATGGGGGCCAAGAACTAGCAGCTGCTGCACACTGGTCTGATCACAGAGAGCAAAAGTGAGAGAGACAGAGAGAGAGGCAGGACTTGCCAAGCCATTTATTTCTTTGCTTTCCAAACAAACTTCGACCTTTGTAAACCCACATGTTCCTCTTGGCTAGCTTGACACGATAAACCTATTTATCTACATTGATTCAGAAAGTTGCTGATTTCTCTCCCACTGGGAAAAATGCATACTATGAAATCTCCTTTCATCATGCACAATGATGGGTTTTTGACGTACTCCTCTTATAGCAAAAATAAAGGATGATTTGGTTAAGTCCATGCATTTAAACTTACTTCAATAAATAAATGCAGTAGGACAAATTCATTAATTCACTCAAATCTATTTCCTGTGTTACACAGTGTAAAAAATAATGTGCATCCTACCCATCCCAAAATTTGCTGTGTGATACACGTGTATAAAATATGATGCTCAATTATTGTTTGATAGAATCTCCAGATAGTTAAGTCTCAGAATATGTAATGAAAATGTAGTAGTTCAAACCCACTCAAATGTTTCTCAGAAGAAATACCTAAAACCTTCCTTTCATAATATCAAAACAATGAAGTGCAGCACTAGTGTGAGAAACATAGGTTATGCTATGAATTGATATTAACTGAAGATAACTTTTTTGTATAATTTATATGGCATTTATGTCATCTCAATGGAAGGTCTCATTAAGCATAAAAGACAAATATCTTATAATATTCAGCAACTGGATTATTCATTACACACAATAAATATGCAATTTAAGATTGCATGTGTTGAATATGAAAATATTCATAGACTCATGATATTAGGGATATGAAAGAGAACAAGTACTATTATTGAGTCAGTGCATGTACTGCAGAATATTTCAAAGCAACATGAAATTCAGAATAGACTCCACTATTGACCTTGCTCCAGAAACTATAATCTTCAAACTTCATTCTGAAGTGACTTTTACACTGATCAATATACCAATTTTTATTATTAGTCCTATTGTTTGAATTTAGGCTGGGTCATAATGATCGCAAGTTGCTGCCATCTGGCAGCTGTGTGTCAGCCTGTGGGCAATAAGTTGTTCATCAGATTCAAGTTCTAAGTGGACAGATGGCCACATCAAAAAATGCCAGGATGATTATAACTAATTGATATCCTTTCTGGGAGATTCAGCTGAGAAAATAAAGGCTGAATAAATGCTGAAACGGAACCCTCCAACCAATATATATATTTAACTTCCATCTCTGCAGAGAGGTGAGAAAAATATTTTCAGTGAGTAAGGTTTATGTTGAATATGGAAAGTATATGTTTGCCTATATAAATCAGACATATAATATGGTATAAAGTCTTATTTTACATGTATGAATATATGTATATAATGTCATTAAAATACATTTCATTCTAACTTTATTGTGTCAAATTATCATTTATTATCTTATCTTTAGTTCTTTATATGCTAAACATTGTAACTAAGGGAAGTATCATTTTCTTTCTAACCTTCGAATAAAAACTAGTTCTGCTGTCATCACTTAGTTCATAGTTATCATATAAGCAGAATACTATGTGTAGTTCCCCAAAGAACAGTAAATCAAATCCACTGTGTAAATCCTCTGTCATCACAATTTTGTATATAGCCATTTATTCCAGAAAATGTCTGTTTTCCATTTAACAGCTCCCCAGAGCAAGAAATTTTAAAGAAAATACTATAAACTGTTTGCATACAGCAAATGATTATACAGCCAAATTTCACAATATTACTTTCCTTGTCCTTGGGAGAATCACTAAATTTAGAAAACTAATTATGATTTCTTATGTTCAAAGACATTCATATAAATGCAGGAGAAACTGACTACCTAAATTTTATTTTAACCTTTAAAAAATTGGTGTTGGTGTTCTTATCATCTTTAGTTAACGGAAATTTTTGCCTGGTTAATGATTTATTTTAAATCACGTATTTTAACTTTATGCTTTTTTTTAAAAGATTATTTCCTTAAAATTTTTATAATGAATGGAATAATGGAAGGTTTCTAGGTAGCTTAATAAATGAATATTTGGCAATTTTTAAAATTTACAATTAAGAATTTCAAATTCAATTTCAGAAAGACAATTCAATGTCAATAAAATAGATATTTCAAAGACTGATTCTGAAAGAAGTCGATGTTGTCTTAGTTTCATATTTCTACTATACCAGATGAGATATATCACAATTGGATGGCCTAAAAGAAAATAAAACGGGGGTGGGGTGGGAAAAAAGAAAATAAAATAACTCACAATTCTCGATGCTAAACGTGTAAATAAATATCTGATTCATGTCAGCTAGTCAACTGTTCATTTGTCAATCACCTCAACTAGTCTTTCTTTGCCTTCTTTAGCTCATAGAGTATCTTCCAGTGGCACCCCTTTTCTTTGATGTGTCTGCTGAGATGTTCTTTACATAACTCAGAAGTGAATAGCTTTTAGGCTCCACCCTATACTTTATGGTCTCAACTGATTGCTTAAGATAGGCAATTCCATTATAATATAATTATTGAAGGTTATTTCATTTTATCATATTACATAAAATCCATAGGCATAGAAAAGAACCCAACATGAATTGGAGGATAATATAATTCAATCTATAACAACCCCCTTTGTTGGCTCTTTAAAATGTACCTCCATCTCTCATGCAAGAACACTTTCATCTTGTCACATAATTTCAAAATTATTAACTCTTTCAGCATATTTTCTATGTAAGACATTTCAATTTTGTATCACTTAAGTCAAGTAGATTTGCAAATTGAGTTATATTGTATTTAAAAATAAATTGCTATATTAAAAAAATAAATAAATTTGCTCCATTTCTGAAACTGAAAAACTTAGTATAAAACTTATTTGCTTAAGTTTATTGCCAGAACAGGCATAAAGTAGGAAAATGAAAAAAAAATGGGAAGGAATAAAGAGGACATAAGAATGAAGGAAGTTCAAAAGTCACAGAAATTATATTAGTTACCAAAGTTTGAGAGTAATTGCTTTTCCAGGATCATATAACTCCAATTTGAGATGGAGGACATTAGTCATACACCCAGATTTGGGGAAGGGGTACCCCAGTCTTTTGAAGCTTTTAGGAAAATATTGAGGAGTCTCTTTATTTTTATAACATAGTGCCGCCCACTCTTTAAATTTTTTTTTCTTCATTTTAACAGTCCATTTTTAAGTCCATCGTGTTCTTTCCATATTTTACTGTATACAGCAAACAAAAACCATGGTCTCTTTAGCATCTGACCTGTCAGTGAAAAATCCACCCTGATCACTCACACATTCTACTTTCCATTAACCATTCAGCTATCATTTGGCATGCTATTCCAAACTGGAAAACCCAAAATGACTTCAATCAAGTCAATTCTGCCTTACAGCAACCCTATAGGAAAGAATAAAACTGCCCTTTGTTGAGCTGATGATATCAAGCTTTTCAGGATCAGAAAGTCTTATCTTTCTTCTATGGAGCTACTGGTAGGTTCAAATTAGTAACATTATATTTATAATCCACCAGTCTGTTTTCCATTTAACATTTCTCAGAGCAAGAGATTTCTGAGATCATGCTATAAACTGCTCATCAGTCAGTTCATGTTAGTCAAGTTATAAACAGATTCCATTTCTTTCATCGCTCCATCACTTACTTACTGTTTCCATTTAAAACTTCATCATAAGCATACAAGTAATGTCTTCTTTTCTAGCAACATTGCATTCATACTGATAGGAGTTTTTCATATAGCTCTCACTTCTTTCCAGTCTTTATCAGAACTGATCAGGGTGACTATAATTTTCCATGTTTATTCACACGGATCTCAGTTGAGATCACATGCAGCACACATAGGTGAGGAGATAGCAATTCCCCGGATCCCAATTAAGGCAGAGGGGTGGCCAGCTCCTGAGTGACATAAGGTGAACAGAAAACCAACTGGGTCTATCAGAGGAAAGTTAAACAGCGTCAAGAACTCTAGTGCCACTGGAGATCTTATTTATATTCAAGACCTAGTGAGAAGGAACAGAATGAAGTACCAATAAAAATGCACCATAATTTCCTTTGAGTACTTATGCCGAAGAAAAGGCCTTTTATAATTGGAGATGTTGGAGGTTATTGGAGATGCTGGACGCCAGTTTCCCCTCACCCCACTATATGTGAGCAGGGACTAGTGAATAGGTTGTGTCTACCCAAGTTGTCCTGGGCTCATGACAGTGAATTAGGACTAGAAAAATTCTGGCCATGCCCATGCCCACAGGCTGCCATCCTCACTGTTCTTCTGGAACTTAGTATCTATCCTTTCGGTTGGTGCGAATGATTGAATGTGAAGTGAGAAAATTATATTTTTATGCTGGCAATTGTATTAAGCTTCTACCCCACTTTCAGGAACACCCCATACCTCAATATATACAAAACTGTATTATCAGAAATACAGTATTGACAATATTTCTATAGATGTATTTTTATGTGATGCCTATACTTGCTCACATGTTAATAAAAGAAGAAACAAGGACAAATGTATGTAATATTCTTTGCCAAAGCAAACAACTGGATGGAATGAATTAATGAACGTGGAGGCTTGCCTCCATAGTCACAGGGAAAATCAGGGTTGATTGACATAATGTAGTTCCCAAAGAAAATATTCTGCATTCTACTGTTCTATGTAGTCACTGGAGTCATTTGAAAGCTGCTTTAAAAAGTGAAACTATTGTTCTTTCCTCAGCGAGGAAGAGTGAAGACAAATAATACCCCATGGAAACAACCAAATCAAAGGATTAAGGTCCCATGCACGCCACCTGAGGTGCCACTCTCATACCCTGAGAACAAGACTAGATGTGTTTAGGCTTTCATTGCAGACCCCTCTAAAGAGAACTATAATAGAAGAATCAAGGTGGAATGGAAGAAAAATATGAAAAAGACTAAAACTTGTTAGAAAATTTTTTTAAAAGTCTGGTTGGATAGACAGTGGTGGAACAATTCCTTCCCCACTAGACCATGAAACAGAAACAAACACCAAACTTACATTGCAGGCAAACAAAACGTAGGCCTCCCGAGTGAACAATATAGCTAGTGAAGTACTCACTCTTCAGAATATCAACAATTTGAGATCAAAACCAAAGCATTGGCTCAACTACAAAGGTGAAAGGAAGAAAGCAGTAGGACAAAAGGATGAACAACTAATTAAAGGATGAATTGGACAAGTGATAATTCATAGGTCACACTTACTGACACGAGACAAAATCTACAAACTTTTGAATGAGACTGACTTGCTTTGTATGTCTTCATCCAATTAATAATGGAAGGTGTTTTTCTTTTTAATAAAAGCCATAGAAAATTTTACTGACCCCAAACAAATTTGTTCAATCCACCATATTTTTGCAAAGGAAAGAGATCAGTATGAGCTGTTTTAAGTGTAAAGTGTGCAAAGGAATAATCATTGTCTTACAAGTTTTCTGGCATAAATGAGTTAGTACTTCCAGTGTTTCACCAGCCTGCTGTAACATTTGAATTGGTATTTCATCAATCCCTAGAGACTTGTTTTGGGCTAATGCTTTCACAGAAGCTGAATTTCTCTCTTTTGACTTTTCTCTCTAGTGACTTTTTCCCATACACACTGCTGAAATGGTGGATTGCCCATCAATTCATTTTAGTTCAGTCCTTCTGTATTTTCTTTTCCTCTTCTATGGATGCTTCCTACATCATATTTTGCCTATAGAGTCTTTGAAAATTGCAACTTGAGGTTTGATATTTTTCTTCTTTACTTTCTGCTTAAGATAATATGAGCGTGTTTTCATTTGAGAATTTCTAATAATAGGTCTTTTTACATTCATTATAATATTTTACTCTCTTTTAGTGCTGCCTTTGAAATTTTCTTTTTGTTTTTTGACTTCATTATTTCATCTACTTGATTTAGCCAGTCTATATTTTAGAACAAGTTCAGAGATCCTTCTGACTTCTACTTTGGTCTTTTAGTTTATCCTGTCCTTTTGAAGATCTTCTCCTATCCTTTTAATGACCTGTCCTTAAAATGCCCTTTAATGGCCTTTCTTCTGGAATGATACACTAGATGTCATTGATCAGCTCATCAGGTCATCAGTCCATAAAGTTCAATGCAGAAAATCTGTTGTTAAGATATTCTGAAAGTACTAGGTAAACTCAAAGTCATACTTTGGTCCTCATGTTATTATAATTTTTTCCAGCTTTAACCTGAATTTGCTTAAGAGCAATGGATGATCGGTTCCACAGTCAGCCTCTGATCTGGTTTTAATGGCTGGCATTGAGATTCTCCATCTCCTCTTCCCACTCATGTAGTCAGTTTGATATCTGTGTTTTCCATTGGGAGATGTCCATCTGGAGATGTGCATTGCTGTTCTTTGTGATATTGATAAAAGGGTATTTGATATGAACATTGTCCTTACAAAATTTTATGTGATTTCCAGCTTTATTTCTATTATCAAGACCATATTTTCCAACTACTCTCTTCCTTCTTCTTTGTTTCCGACTTCTGCATTCCAATTTATACTCATTATCAAGGCATCTTGATTGCATGTTTGAGCCATTTATTAAGACTAGATAGTCTTGAGTAGAATTGTTCTATTTTTGTATGCCTAATTTTGTGGTTCTTGTGCAAATTTGAATAACAGTTATATTGATTTAGTGGAATATGGAGGGATAGAATATTATTATACATAACATTATACTTCATGTTGGGTTTTGTGAGGTACTTTTTGAAACTGGATACCATGCAGTTCTTTTTTATTGTATTATTCTAGGCATAGTAAACCATGTTTTTAATTCTGATTCAAAATTGCAAATACCAGCCCATTTCAGCTCACTGACATGTAGGATAAACATCTTAAAGTGTTATACTTCATTTTCAATGATCTCCTGTCTTCCTAAAGTCATATTTCACACAATTCAATTTTCTAGCATTAGAAAAAAATTTCAGTTCTTTCTCCTTACCTTAACTTGTGCCCCATCAGCAAATGGACATCACAAAGTTTCCTCTCTCACTATGGCTGAATCCTGTTTTAGGCCGGGTCAATTAGAGAAACAAATTCATTAATACTCTCATATGTGTATAAAAGAGAGCTTTAGATAAAGGAGCAATTGAGAAAATATCCTAGTCCAGTCCACGTTCCTTCCATAAATCCAATATTAGCCCATCAGTCTTACACTAGTCCATAAATTCCTCTTCTTTCTCATGTAGACACTTGAAATGATGCAGAATGCAGGAAAATCACAGGTAGCAGGTAAAAAGTCTTGTGGCAAAAAGACTGTTAACCATGATTAAAGACAAGATTTCATTTATTTGTAATTAGAAATAAACATTTCACAATATGTAATTGCATATTGTTTTTGATTAATCACTGTTTTACTTATATTCAATTTGTAAAAATGGAAATACATTCTGCATATTAGATATTTATATTATCGTTCATAATTACATTTATGTAGTAGCAACAGAAATAGTTTTATGGTTGGGGGTCACCACAGCATGTAGAACTGTATTATGGGAAGCAGCATTAAGAAGGTTAAGAACCACTGAGATTGAACCTTCTGAATTCACATCAATAACCAAAGTGAAATAAGACAAGCCAGAAAATCAGCAGCAATATGCACACCAAATCTCAGGCTCAAAAATCATCTCTTTGTTTGGTCGTGTCATGATCAATTCAATGTGGGCCACCACACTTAGCCTCAGCAGGGTGCCCCTTTGGCTGCCTCACCTTTCGACTATAGGCCCCTTCACAAATTCTCAATAACCCTTTGGATAGTTCATGAACTTCAGACAAACCAATCAATTCTCCTTTCATTCCTGTGAACCAGGTCCATGGATGTCAGTGGAAAGGACCAACTCATTTCTCTGTTACTGTGTTTCTCCTAATTTCACTTAGCAAGTGGATCTATTTGGTCACCTAGAAAGCATTTCAGGCAGTCTCAAGCTCTTTTTATTGTTCAGTCCTAGAGTGGAGAATTTCTTCAGGATGCCAGATTTTTCCAGGTTTCAAGTACAAGTCACAAGTTCAAAATTTAAAAGGTGAAAGAATTCTGTTTTAAAATTTACTCCATCAGCAACCACCTAGGTATGTCTCTTCAAGCGGGAATGTTGGGAGCACTCAATACACTCAGTGGAGCTTACCTTTTCAAGGGTTTCTTTGCTGGAGGGACACACATATTTAAAGACCCAATTTAATGTTGAAGGCCATTTGGCTTACAAATTCTCAATTTCCCCCCAATAATAATTTCTATTAATCATCATATCAATAACTATAGGCAGAAGAAAAGAGTATAAACATAGAACACCCAGTTCCTAAACTGGATTCTTAAATCAGTCAAGTTTAATCCTTATCTTTCTTATTTTAATCCTTATCCATATTATTACATTGATAAAGAATATGGCTTTACGTTTCTGAGGATACTGAGCAAGGTCCATACATTATGTCAGCCATTTTGACCTTCATCAGTTATTTTGACTAGGCAAGATGGTCTCAGAGGAAAAGTTCAAGGGAAGGTTTCACCTCTTTAGTTCAAAAATTGCATTTATCACATTTTTTTTAATTTACCATTTTAAGCAGAACTAACCAAAAACAACAACTAAGGAAAGTAGTCAAATTTTAGCTTACTATATCTGTCATAGAAAACAACTGAGCAAACTTCAGGAACATATCTGACCTCTAGTCAACCAAAGAAGAAATCTCTCATGAGCTATTGATCAGACAAATACCTCTCTACTCCAAGACTGTCACAATTTGTTTCTTTACTACTTCGCTCCCGAGGTACCATCATTCTTAGACTGTGGTGACTATAGAAACTAATAAAGAGACATTCATAACCATGCATAATTTTTAATTTAAAGAGCAAATGTATACTGAGAAAATTATCTTTACCCAGTCCAGATCAAGTCCATCTGTCCTATATTACTCCATAAATTGTTCTGCAGACTCATTTAGCCAGTTGTAATGATGCTGAATGCAGGAAAATCAAAGGCTCGTGGTTGAAATTCTTGTGGATTCTGTGGTGGTGGAAGCATCTTAGAGGAGGCTTGGGTTTCCATGTGACACTTTGAATGAGGAGAGTGAAGTAAAGAGAGTATGTCCCACCTCCAGGGAGAAAAAGAGAAAGTTCTCAGAATCCTAATGAGAAGGCCATACCCACAAAGTGGCATCAAAAGGCTGTGAGCTAATTCACAGGTTAAACTCCACTTCTATGGTAATTTATCAACTCATGAAATTATGTAACTTGATTCTGAGAACTTGATTCACCACTTGATTCTGAGAAATCAGTTCCTCCTTGGTCACAATTCATGTGGCCTAGGTCTGAGGGGCCTATCCTTCTGTACTTGGCACTGTCTCAGATAATGTTCTGCTTTCATCCTTTAGACCTTGAGTAACTGACAATGTTTCAGAATGATGTATAAGCTTTTCAGTGTCTGCCTCCTTCAAAGTGGAGAGGTGAGTCCTTCTACATTTTCATTGTTAGTCTGGAAAGTGCCCTGAATTTGATCACTTTGGGTGACACAACAATTATTTGATACCAGTTACATAGATTCCAGTGTCACAGCAATACACAAGTCATTATAGTATGGCAAAATGTAAGAAAAATCATGACATTTATATTGAGAATTACTAAATTTTCAGATACCATCAGCTTCCAAAATATATCATTGAAATTGAAAATTATACTGGGCTGAGCCCTGGTGGCATACTGGTTGTGCACGGGACTGCGGCCCACTGGGATGGAGGTTCAATTCCAGCTCCACAGAGCAAAGGCTAGGCCTCCTACTCCCACCACCTGAGGGCAGTGATGGCCCCCCCCCAAACAAAAAGAAATTTAAACTACAAAGGATCATTCAATTGTATATAATATGGGGCTAACTGAACAGTTACTCTGACAGAAATTAACAAGCATTTTGAATATATTTTGAATAAACATACATTTTAAGAGTATATAATTTTCACATAACATTTATAGCAATTTAATGTGAGGACTTTTTAAAAATAGTAATAAAAAGGAAGAGAAACATGAAACTTATAGTTTGGAAAATGACTTTGATATCCACATTTGCATGTTCTCCACACTTTTCTTCATGCTCTTAAAGTGTGAAAAAATGCTAGTTCATTTTATGTGAATTTCACCTTCAGAAATATTGTTTTATGGGATTTTGAATAAGTAGCAGATACCTTAGTATATAAGAATCATGAATTGAATATCTGAATTATATTTAACATTGTGCATTCTTCAATTTCAAGATTTCTTGTTAAAAAACAAACAAAACAAAACAAAAAGCTATTATATTCACCAAGCAGTAACCCTATTGATTTAAAGTAAAATTTATTTTTACATAGTCATTTACAATAAATAAAATAAAGGACCAGATGAGAGGAATCCTTAGATAGAAATTTCAAAGTCATCGTTTCAAGCTCTTATCTTGATGATTAGAATATGTTTGCCAATTGTTTGAAGTGTTTCCTTCCAAGTATTGGTATTGGCAACAAAAATATTTCTCTTCATGAAGCTTCTAAGACTGGATGCATTTCTTGAAGTGTTTATTTTTTAATAATGTTGTAAAAAATTACAATTATGGTGAATGCTAGTTTTTGTAAAGTTCCTAAAACATCACAATATCCCTTTGACAACTCTCATATTTCATCTATATTAACATATTGAAAAAGTAAATCTTTAGTTACTTTATTCATAGGTAATACCACATTTTTGAGACCATAAGACGCACCTGACCATAAAACACACCCAGTTTTTAGACCAGGAAACAAAGAAAAAATATTCTGAGCAAAATAGTACCAGTATACTAAAATGTTCTAGGGTAGCACACTTTAGGACTATAAGACACACCCTCATTTTCCCCCACTTTGGAATGAAAAAGTGCATCTTAATTTTCTATACTACCTACCTGGTTGCATGTAAGAATACATCCTGCAGAATGCTAAGTAACGCTTGATAGCATTAAAAGCATTCAAAGAACTGGAAACTATTCACATAGGTTGACAAATCATGCTCAAGAAATGGAAGAACAATTTTATACAGTTAATGAGGGTTATGCATAAAGGTAGCAACTGATATTAATTGTCCCATAAGTCTATTACCATTATTAAATGAAATAATTTGATTGATAAATGTATTTTAACTTAAGATATTTCAAACATGGTAAAAGCAAAAAGAGAAAGTAGGAAGATCCTAAATAACATGAAGGTTTCTGCTTTTGTAAAATGATATCCTTTATTAAGATGTTATTTCGCTTTCAGAAAATTTTTAAAACTGTTTTTATTTTACTTGGACAAGAAACATCATAAATACAATTTATTGTAGTCATAGATTATACCAGAAGCTACACTGAAAATTTAAATAACTTTCTTCCCATGTGAAGTTCTTTTTTTTTGCCATGTCCATCTTTAAAACTAGAAATAAGGCGAAGTAATTTGCTTTTTGTATGTTTTGATTTATGAAACAGCAGCATTTGTTTTAGTCAGGCAGATTAGAATGTTTTCATATTTGTGTTAATTTGCTTTGTTATCCTTCATTTGTTCCTCTTCAGTAATTTACTCTTTAACTTTTGAATAGCTTATAAAAATGTAAGCTTGAATTGAATTATTAAATATTGCTGTTTAGCATATTGACTTATTTCTTTCCTGTGTGAATATACACTCATCTTTAAGGTAAACTTTTAAATTCAATCACATAGGCAATCACATTCCATGTATTGTGATTTAAAATTCAATATATCTATATTTTCAAGTGTGGCATAAGAATTTTATCTAATGTTTTTTATAAATTTCATTTTATGTTGCATGTGAATTAGTTGGTTTTAAAGTGGCAAGCTTTGATTTACAAAATTTGTCTATAAACAGATAATAGTCAAAGCATTTTTTCTATATAGTATTATCTTTCAAAACAGACAAAAACAATTCAAATATATTTCATCTTCTTGAGTTTTCACCGTTTGATATTAAGGTAATCTACTATCTATGCATGAATTTGGCCGTCAAAGCTATCACAATTTTCATATAATTTATACTTGAAGACATTGCTTCAAATAGAAAATTCCCACTGAGCTTGCCATTCATAACAGTTGCTTCTGTTAGATAGTGATTTCTGCTCAATTCTTTCATTTTACTTTTGACTTGAAAAAGACTTTTACATATTCATGTTTGCTATAATACTATTAACAGAAACATACTTGAGCATTTTTATTAAAACGTACTTCTTATGCAAATACCATATGGAAAGACATACCTATCTCTGTAAGTGGTTAGAGACATTATTTTACAAATATGAGTAAGTGGAGATTGGTTAAGTGAGTCTATTTGGGCCATGAATCTTTATAAAATAACTAATCTCTTAGCATGGTGGGAAAATAGCCATTATATAATTCATTTGTTTTTTATATTCATAATTCAATGACAATTCAGTCATCAAACTTATATTGAAATGTTTATTATCAAAATGATTTTTAAATGTTGATTAAAATGAAGTAGCAAATCTTACCAAACTGTTCCTAGTCATTTGTTGATAGGTATTACTTCATTTGAGAGCTTTTTAAAGAACACTTGTCATTAAAAAGTAGCATAACACATTGACCTAAGTAAGAAAGAAGACTCTGAAGTGTTAGAAATAGAGATATTGCAGATAAACAAAATGGTAGACTGTGATGAGTCAAGCATTAGCTCACTGTGATCAAGTCAATACCAACTCATAGCTTCCCTATCAGAAAAAGTAGAAAGAGCCTGTGAGTTTCGAAGATTGTAACTGTTTACTGGGGAAGAAAACCCTCTCTATATACTTTGGAGAGGTTGGGGTGATGAAGTGATAGCCTGGAGGTTAGCCGCCCGATACTCAACCACTAAAATCACCAGGACTGCTCTGGCCAGTGGTGTGATCGTGCATATGTTTCAAGACAGAGGCAAAAGAGAAGCATGCCGTGTGGGTGATCTGCCTTGCATTTCTGGTCTAGGAACTCAAAGTGCAGCCACTATCTGTTGATCTGTGGAGCACCATGTGTTAGGATGCTGAACCATGCTCACTGTAGTTTATATACTGAGACTATGCATAAAAATATGTCAAAGTACTCCCCCAATTTAGCTAATTAAAGTCTTCAAGATAATTGTTCAAATTAGTGTTCTCTATTGTCTCCGGGACCAGTCTGAGTCGGGTTGACTCATACCAGCAAGCATAAAGATCAAGCCAGATTTGGATATGAGACCTGAAAGAGAAATAAGTGGTAACCAGAAATTTCTTTCTCACACAGTAAGGATGAATTCTACATGAATTGATCAAAGGCCACTTAAGGATAATCCTGGGGAAATAGGCAAATGTGTCTAGCAGCAAGTGTAAAAAAATGTATGCAAGTAGATTTATCATAAATATTGAGTTTTATTATATGCATATGTGGTATAATACATCACAGGAAATTACCACAAACAAAAAATAAAACAGAAAGATGCTATTTGAATGTATGTAATCTTGACACTTCTTTCATTAAGTTTAGCTGAACTAGGAAGCATTAGTCTCTGTCTTAGTGCAGCATGTTTAATTCAATAATAAAGTCTTGGTTGACAGTCAGTTAAGCTCATGACTACCAAACACAAAGCTACTCAAACCCAGTCGGAAGCTCCTTAGTACAAAGACCTGGAGGTCTTAGCGTTGAAAAATCTGTGAAGGATAAATATTTAGACCTATGCTTTTGCTCATTGATAACAAGTTTCTCTCAACCATTGATACCGTTTTTACAAGTGAGACACTGCCTGGTCTTGGGACAGACTCACAACCATTTCCACATCTGAGCCCTTCCTTGTAACCAGAGTGTTAGTTTATCTCATAGAAATTCTTCCTTCTTTTCCCGAATCCTTTACTCTTCCAAGCCTACGCATGTTCTGTAGAAACAGCTCCCTTTTGATGCACACCCAAAATATTTGAGATAAACTCTCAACATCCTACCTTCTGAAGAATATTCTGACTAGACATTTTCTAACTCATACTTCTTTCTTATACTGACATCCTAAGGTATATTTAAACTCCTTTGCCAGTGGCGTAGTTCATAGGCACCGATTGGGAAGGGGAGAAGTCCTGGTATAAATATAATAGAGTCATGATTGAAAGGAGAGCTATCATGGTGATGGATGGAGAACCATTAGTTCTAAGGCGAGTACGGGTTTTCTTTTTCAAATAGTAATGAAACATGAGTACACTGGTATAAAGGAAATCAAGTGTGCTTGATTTCTTCCAAGTTTGCAAAACAAATGACATTATTCTCACATAAAAGTGGTCAGATTTTACCTTCGGCCTTCTAGATTATTGCTTCAAGTGCTTAAATTATAGGATTTAGTGACTCTGAAGTAACTAATAACTTAATTTTTCAATTAGTAATATAAAATTACTACTAACATTAAGACTATCTGTCACTTTTACTAAATCATATAAATATAAACCCACCAATTATTGGCAATCAAACAGAGTAGTTTGTCATTTATTCCTTAATTAGAGATTAAATTAGTAATTGCCATCATAAAGGATTTTAATACTTAGCATTAAGCCAATTCCACAATGTAAGCTATTTATAGATATATAAATATAACACAGAGGATTACAACTACATTTATTTCTAAACTATAAAAGAACACTTTCGGGCTGAGCCCCGGTGGCATAAGTGGTTGAGTGCGGGACTGCGGCCCGCGTTCTTGGCGATTCACATCCAGCGGCGACTCTCAGGAGCAGGACTGGGTAGTTCCCACGACCACCAGAGGGCAGTGATGACCCCCTCCAAAAAAAAATGGACACTTTCATGGAGCAAGAATTGAAGATGAGATGAAGTCATTCTGGTAAAGTTATTTGATAATTAGTCTTCAAGGCATATGACATATTCATAAAGACATATGAATAATGACTTAGATAATTAGTTTCCTTCCTTCTTCAGGAAATAAAATATAGCATTAATATGAGTAGATCTATTTAACTCATTTTTCAAAAAATAGTCTGTAGACAGGATAAACTCAGATGACTAGCACACATTTTAAAATAATGAACATCATAGACCAAATTGATATTAAAAAATGAACTGAATTCAAAGTGACTATCATTATTGATGATTACTATGATATCACATCAGATCATTATTTAATTTTCTCTGAAATGTAAACTAAACTTTTGATTGTTTCTACGAATGAGTTTACCAATTGATTGGTGTTCGTGACTGAGATGCCAATCCTTCGATCATATGAACATCTCCAGATAAAAATTGTCTTGCCATGTAGTAAATTTTCATTTTTTTCTTGATAGCTATGCTACTTTTCTTCATCTGCTTGATCTTAAAATTCATTACTTAACAGATTAATTAATGAGTTAAATTTATTAATTAAATAACCAAATAATTAGTTATATATATTCCTCCCCATTCATTTGCAATAGTTTTATTGGCATACAACTCTGTGTACTATGCATTCAGTAATTTATTCCTATTAAGAAGAATTGTGCAATTATCACCAGTCAATTTTAGAACATTTTCTTCTTTCTCATACTCATTGTTATAAGCTACACTTTGAAAATCCTGGATTTCATATTATGAAATTCATGCAGAACAACAACAAAAAACAAACAATAAGAAAAACCAAAACCCAGCAACAACAAAATAACACAGAGAAATACTTGAATCAAAAAGAAATCAGAAAATATTCAAACACAAACAAATTTAAACGGTAGACAAAATATTCAGGTTTCGCATTTAAATGTAACTCCCTCTGCCATAATGTTCTTCACAGTCCTCTTATTTTGGAAGCAAGTTTATTCACATTTCTGCACTATGGTTACAGGGAAACATTAAAAACAGATATTTATTCAGCTTGCTTTTCTCTCATGCCATTAGATGACCTCCTCTTATGGCAATTAAATATAATCTATTTCTGATTATTAACCTTCTCTACAAAACGTCTGTACATATATAGGCATCCTATGTTCTCTTCAGTCTCAGAAAGCGCTCTGGCTCTTCCTCATGTTTATGACACCCCGTAACTTTGCACAACTACCATGGACTTATCCCTCCACCCTTCCACCAACAGTCTTCATCATGGTCACTGCCTCTCTGCTGAGGGCCTCTAATGACTTACTATGTAATCAGTTGGACTGCTAAGCACACGATTGGCAGTTCTAACCTGAAAGCTGTTTTGAAGGAGAAAGCTGAGGCTTTCAACTCTCCTAAGTCTTGGAAAGCTACTGGAGTGGTTTGGAGTTGTTTCTTTTTTCTCAGTGTTATATCTTCAAGAGCCCATGGTGGTTTAGCGAGTATGTGCAAAGCCACCTGCCACTCCACAGAAGAAAGAGTAGATAAGTGTCTACTCCCATAAAGAGTACAGTTTCAGAAAGTCACAGGAGCAGGCTAATCTGGTAGTTAGGAATCAGCATTGGCTCGATGGCAGTGACTTTTAAAAAATTATTTCTTTGATTCCCTATTTACTAACTTGCTAATTGTATCTTATGAGCATATAACATCTCTTCCAATCTATACAATTGGAAATCAAGTCATAGAACTCGAATCACTGTAATATTTATATTTTATTTATATGTGCATTTCACTGTCTCATAAAGTTTCTTAGTTTGAGTTTATTAAAAAGAACAATCTTATGGGTATATAGAATTCACAAATCATAGCATTCAATAGTTCAATCATGGTAAGAAGATGTTGGGGGCAAATTATGGCATAACTTAGCATAAAAAGTAGTGTTAGAATGACAAATTTGAAGTCACTATTTAAAAGTTCAATCATTATAGAACCTGGGATCTTAGTACTTTGTATAGCCAAACTACTTAAATTCTAAATAATTAGTTCATTTCTATTTGAAGGTCCTGCACAATTTTCCAAGGAAAACAAATGATAAGTTTACAAGTTTAATAAGTTCTGCTCCTACTAAGTGTTAATTAAAAATATAATAACCATGCCAGCTACTTTTTTAATGACTCCTAGGTGAGGCAAAAGGAAGAGTAATAGTAAAGTGGCAATAACTGCATTCATTCTTAGAGATGGCAGAAAGTGTCCCTGCAAAGGATATAAAACTTCAGTCAAATTGGAAGTTAGATATATTGCAAGAAATTTTATACTTTATAGTGCAAAATTATATTTTTTAAAAAAAGTTATAACTAAGAATAGACAGCTTACTTTCAACTTCTTTCATTTCAAGGCATTCATAATACATTTATAATTACTTCATATGGCTGTTTATTAAAATGATGTAAGTGGACCTATGAAATTAAATTTGCATAATCTTATTTCATAATTAAAAAGAAAATGAAGACTCTTGATTCTTGATCACTTACACAACTGTTTAACAGTATTAGATAACTAGTTCTGCCCTACTAGAAGAATTATCATAAAGTTATGGATAGAGAAAGTTGCATATTTCTAAACCTCATATATGTAGCCAATACACCTGTGGCGAATGCATAATGTCACACTTTGTGAAACGGTAGACTCTTCATCAATGTGCTGTAGACAAATGGCCATCTGCAGGCAATTGTGATGATGATGATGATGATGATGATGACGACGACGATGATGACTTTCAACACAGAGCTTATCTCATCTAAAAATATTAGTTCCCAATAGAGTACAGATCTAAATCTAAGTTAAAAAAAACCTGAAAAAAATTTTTTTAAAGTACAGGAGAAAACTAAGTAATCTTGGGGTTGGCATTGATTTTTCAGAAATAACTGTAGGAAATGAAATAATAAAATGGGATTATTTGAAATGAAATCTCTTCCTCATTTAAATGAAACAAAGCCCAGCCACAGACTGTTCAAAGTAAATCTGATAAAGAATTTGAATCCAAAACACAAAATGACACTGCAATTTGAACAATAGGAAGACAGCTACAGCATGTGCAAAAGGTCAGTACAGACACCACCAAAGAGATGCAAATGGTAGCTCTGTACCTCCTCATCAAATGCAGTTACTTTTGCATGGCACAAGCCAATTCGGGGTCAATAGGAAGCCTCCAGGAAAAGGTACGGATGCTACAGAGGGTTTCCAAGCCTGTAATCCTGTGGAGCCTGTGGAAGACCCAGTGTGCTGACTTTTCAGTTAAAGCTGGTCACGTAACTACTGTCCTTTTATCACTATGGATCCCAAGTCAAACCTATTGCCGTGGATCCACTTTCAATTCATAACCATCCTATTTAGTGCTTTTGAGTTTGTAACTGCTTATGGAACCTAAACCACCAATGACTTTACCCTTCCTGCTGACTAATCCTAGCTTGTGATAGCCTATTAATTTCTCTAATTAAGCCCTATTAATTATGAAATTAAATATGGTACACATTTTGCTATTCATTTTCTGACTGGAAATTGATAGCATTTAGCATAGGCATTTTATGTTATAGTATATAAAAGCATACACATTAAAATTAGTGTGTCTAATGTTGAAATCCATGTAATGTTCACAATCCAGGTAATTATATCATGCTAATACTGTCTGTTTTGCTACTCAGTCATTATTAGGCAAGATGTTATGTTTGAAAGCAGTTTGTTGAGGAGAACACAGAACTTCAAAATTACTTTTGTAACTACAAATGAGTCTATAATTGTTTCAAAAGAAGTAACTAAAAATAAATACTATTGCACAATTTTAACTGTACGAATCACAAATGGCTTAATGTTTAGTGCTGATTTAATTTTCAAAGATCAATCTATTGATCAATCAATCAAGATCAAACAATCTATATTATGTATTTTATATTAAACTAGGTTTTTATATCTAGGCACATAAAATGCATTATTTGTATTGGGAGCCCGGTTGACATGGTGGTTAAGCATTCTGCTGCCATCCACAGGTCACAGTTTGAAACCGCCAGCTGCCACGTGGAAGAAAGATGAGCCTTTTTACGCTCATAAATAGTTAAAGGAACTCTGAAACTCACAGGGCCAGTTCCGGCCTGTGCTGCAAGTGTGGGTAGGAATCAGAATTGGCTCCACATAAGAGAATTTGGCTCCTGCTAGACAATATATACTATAATTTACACAAATATATCTAATACATTTGAATATTTGTATAAATTTATTATAAATTATGCAATTATAATATATGTAATTTATATGATATGTTATCATATTATTATTTATACAATATTGTTATTTTATTATGTATTAAAATATATGATTATATTCTAGATTAGAATATATTACATGATACTCTACAATTTATTCAAAGATTTATGGATAATACATAGTGCATGTATTTATTTACAGTTTTTTATTATTTCATTAATAGTTTTTAGAGTGGGTTTGTTTTATAGCAACAATGTGCAGAAACTGTAGAATTCTCATTTATCTTCCTCCTCCTACTGCTTTCCATCAATATCAAACATTAATGAAATTATCTGACCAATATTGGTGAGCCAGCATCCATAACTATTGGAGTTTAACACTTTGCTTGTATGTACAATTCAACTCCTTATGAAAAAATATTTCTTGGCATGTAACTGTCATCACAGTACCCTAGAAAACACCTTGACTTTTCTCACATGCACCTTCTATGTTTGTTTGCTAATTGCTCTAGCCTCTATTTAAGTGTTGTTGTAAAACAAATAACATGCTGCATCTCCAAAAATACCTTCCAAAGAGAGGGATCAATAAACAAACAAACATAGAGGTTTTATTCTATTTGCAGAAAAGAAAATAAGTAGTTAGGCTGACAAAAAAATGTCCTGTACACCATCTATTTATTCCATTCTTCCTTCCTGGCTCCCTGATTTTTTTCCTGTGTCCATGGTTGCAATTGTTCCATATGGAATTTTAAAGTATGTAGTAATTTTAAACTGACTTCTATTTCTTAGAAACGTGTATATATTTTTGTTTACATGTGGAAATCTAGTTGATTTTCTGTATCACCAAATAACATTCCATGCCGTTTAAATACTTGACACAATCTTGGTTTCTATCAATTTCTAGTAATTATTAATTCAACACATAAGTATTAGTTGTCTGTTTTGCTTCAGTTTTAACTTAGTTTGCTGTTAATGTTGAGAATACATACTGCAAAACATACAACAATTCAACTGTTCTTCCGTGCATGTCAGTGACATTCATTACATTTTACCAGGTGTGCAGCCATCCTAATTCTCCTTTACTAAACTTCCCCATTAACATAAATTCACACCCCCTAAGTGTATATTCTAGTCTTTCAAGTTACTACTGTCACTTTTAATCTATACAGATACTTTTCAAATTGGAATAATTTTTGTAAAACTGCAAAGAATCAATTTGATTTAAGGTCTAGTCATCATCTCAGCTTAATACTTTTAGGAATACATTCAACTCCAAGGATCTATAAAATTTGTAGTCATTAAGAATTATAATTCTGTTCTGGAATATTTCCTTTTGATCAGAATTTTTCTTTACAAGGTTCAATAAAAATGTTCTCTTCGGTAGCTAGGAACTACCCAGTTTTCCTGGCCTCGTAGCAAATGGAATAATTGGTTATGGTAGCAATTAGTCATATCTTCCATGTAATTTCCCATTTCCTGACTCTCCTTTTTCTCTGTTACCCTAGGAGAAGAGAGACAAAATGGTTTTCCTTGGATGGCTGCTTGCAAGCCAAGTTAGTGACCAGGTGCCCCGCTGGAGAGGGAAACAGCCCTATCAAAGGGATAAGGAATCTTGGCAGAAGAAAAAACACACGAGCAGGGGAAAGGGAACGGACACATCTAGGATAACACTGATGCAAGTCTTTTGAGAAGGTAAGAAGAAGACTGATCTTCAGGGAGGGAAGAATGACTGAGGATGCTTTTGGAGACACTAGGTGAGGAATGTCTTTGGTGGGATGTGAGGAACTGGGGATATCCTGAAGGCATAGGCCGGGTACTGTGGAATGTTGGGCCATGGAATCTTTATTGATCTTCAGGGTGTGTAGCAGGCGCAAGAGGATGCATCAGTGAGATAGCACTACCTCAGACTTATGAGGGGGTACAGCAAAAAACCCCAACATAAAACCCAAACAACAACATCAATAAAACAGAATTGTCCTGCGAGGAGCAATCTTTCATAGTGTGCATCTCCCCACTGCAGGAGCATTCACCCAAGAATTGAGCAACTTGCTCTGAGTTAGTGCACCAACTGGTGTGATATAGGAAGTTGCTCTTGGGTCAGTGAATTTTTTACTGTAAGGAGTTTCCTTCAAATATCTATTTTTGTGATGTCTGATTTAACAGAGCAGAAAGTGGCTATGGAATTTTATCTCCTGTTTGGGAAAATGCCACAGGAATTGTTGGATGTTGAGCACTGTTTATAAATACTCCCATTCACAGTGGTTTATCCCATTTCAAAAAAAAAGGTAAAATATGGATTGATGACAAACCTCATTTTGGACATATGTCAAGTTCTCAAACAGACAAAAACTGTTGACTAGTAGTCATTTGGAGTTCGTTCCACTAGGTCAGACTGTAGTCAAACTTTTAATTTAGAGGTTCTGAAAAGATCACGAAGCAGGGGGTAATGAAAAAGGCTTGATTTCTGGCAGTCTGAGCATGGCTTTTTTTTAACCACAACAGTGTACCTGCTCATGTAGCCATCTCGGTGCACAAAACAGCATACCTCTCGGGCGTCATGCACCTTACTCAACTTACCTCACTTGTGTGACTTCTTTTTGTGGCAGTCAATGAAGAGGGGCATGAAAAGACAGAGATTTGATTGAATAGAGGAGGTAAAGAAAAAAAAACAGGGGATTTTCTTAGCAATCCAAACATAGGAGGTAGAAAAATGTTTCTAAGAAGGAATCACAGATTTGACAAATATCTTAAATACGAAATATTAAATACTAAAAATAAAGTATGTAGAAAGAGCCTCGGTTGTTTTGTAAAATTTCAAATACTTAGGTTTGATAAAACTAAATAAATAAATAAAACGTTGTTGTTGTTGTTGTTGTTGTTGTTGTTGTTGTTTTGGTAGCCCTCCTAACTGGTAGCCTGAAGGGTTAAGCTAGAAAAACATGATAAAACCTGAGGAAATTGAAGACAATTATACCAAGGGTGTCAAATTGTTGGAAGGTAGGCAAGCAAGGTCTTACTACATTAACACCTTATATGCTGTATTAAAATGTGTATTATAACACAAACCTATGGTAGATATTCTGTTTTAATTTATTTATTGTTGCTCATGTTAGGATGTATATCAGAGACATTGTGCTAATGAAAGTAACCCACTTGAAATCAGTTTGTTTGGGGTTTTTTTCTTGTATTATTTGGTAAATGAAACATACATGGGACATTCAAAGGCAGGTAGTAGAACAAAGGCTACCAAGGGTGGGGAGAAAGAAGGGGGAGGTAAATGGGAGATGATATGAAGGAATTCTGGAAGGAAAAGTATGATTGAAAATTGATTATGAAAGCAATCATACCATTCTGCTGGGCAGATTGAACTATGGAGTGATTTGAGATATATATTAACTCCCAAGTAACAAAAAAAATATCTACAAACAAGTATATGTGTAATCCAAAAATGGATTTTGGGATTGCACTGAATCCTAGCTCCCACTTAAGAATTGGTTCTTTTTTTGTTTTGTTTTCTTTGGGGGAGGGGCATCACTGACCTCTGGTGGTAGGAGTAGGAGGCCCAGCCTTTGCTCCGTGGAGCTGGAATTGAACCTCCATTCCAGTGGGCCGCAGTCCCACACGCAAACACTATGCCACCAGGGCTCAGCCCCAAGAATAAGTTCTTACATCATGATCCTGCTCTATACTTATCCCCAGGAAGGGAACACAGAAGATACGGTTGCTATAGCGAAACAGGGCCAAGAATGTAGATGTTGTCCGGCTATGAGATCTGATAGTGCCTGGGGTCTTAAGGCTTCTCTTCAAATAGGAAGCCTCTAAGTGAGATGCCAACTAAGTCCACATGAAAAAAACACACAATCTTCAGTCAACAGAGGACAGTCATACATCAGGCAAAATGATTAGCATCCGAGTCTAAATGATGAAAATTTGATGAGTAGAAGACTATGGATGACGGTGGAAGTCCATGATTCATTTATGACCCTACATAGGTAAGCAGCTGTAGTGGTAATGTAAGCCTTTGCCAATAGAGAGATTATGAGCACAGGAGTGGAGTCTATTCTGCCAATCAGGTCATAGCAAATGTGACCTCTGGCCATGGCCTACCCCTGAGATTTTGGGACCTCCAGAACTTCCTCCTTGGAGGTAGGAGTCATTTATTTCTCTGCTCACTTACATGGACTTATCTTAATGTAATGCTAGGAACTGAAGGAACCACATGAGACCCCGTCAGCACTGAGAAGCTCACAACGCCACCGCATTCACAAACTTTCTATCCACTATCCTCTGAATATCCTGCACTCAGCATTATTGCATGTGTTTCATGAGTCAAAAGAGGATTGGATAGCTTGGTATCAGACAGATGGACTAATATTGTATTTATTGACTTGATCTTGACTGCACTGGGATGTTTTCTTATGTATAATAACTATTTTATGTAAAACTTTCTTAAACATATGAGTTTCTATGGATTTGTTTCTCTAGACTACGTGGATGAATACAGAAGCCTCCCAAACTCCTTCTACCTACAAGGGAGGGACAAGAGGACATTAGCTCCTAAACACAGTGCTTGGAAGAGATGAGCGTAGATGACCAGAGGCATAACTCTGACTAGAACAATTAAAACTCTTTCAGTTGTCCCCCTTTGTTGCAGGCTGGACCTGATCTGGTTTGCAAATTTTTTTTTAGTTTTGGTCTATAAGTGTTTGCTTGGTGTTTATTTGTACATATTAGAGTGTATTTCAGAGGTATAGGCCATTGGATGTCACTCACTTGGTGTTATGTTATATATTTTCCCATTTGTCAGTCTATGAAGCCCACGGTTAGTGAATCTGTGGGGACAGAAAGTAGAACAATGGGCTTGGGAGTAGCGGGAACAGTTACGGTGATGAGGTAAGAGGGAGGCAATGTCAAGGAGCCCACATAGAAAAACAATGCTTGCAAAAAAAAAAAAGAAAGAAAAACAATGCTTGTAGACTGATTGTGATAGCAAATGGACAATTCTACTCAGTGTGATTACACTATGGAAGGAGATGATAAATGTATTCAATCCCAATAAATAAATTAATTAATTAAATAAGCATAAAGCAATTCAAAGATAAAATTATAGTGAAAACTGAAATATATATGCAATATGTTCTGCAAAAATAGATGAATAAAAATATTTGCCAAATTTCCAAACTTTGAGTTCCTATGGTCACTTTTGCTTGACATACTATATAGAATTACTATAAACTTTAAATGACCAGAAGGCATCTAATGACAGCACAGCAAGCTAAACCTTTAAAATATATAATTAAATTCAATCATTTCATTAAAAAATAATGTTTTAAAATATTTTGCTGTGTTTTACATATTTTGATGTATTTGATTGAAGGCTTTATTTTCTTTCTTAACTTGAAAACAATGAGCTCTGGTTTATTTCACTAAGTGGATCATAGTGAGTAGAGTTCACAAAACTCTAAAAATATGTATAACGATTTTCTCTATTTATAGAATCATATTAAATAGACTATAAATATTTATTGAATTTTAATGTATTACTATATTTTATCTTTAAAAATGCATTTACATGAAGGCTATCATTTTTCAATAATACAATCAAATAAATAATTCCTAACATTTGGGTTTGGAATTTGGGGAACCAGACACGGATACCTCTTGTCCCTATTTTATTTCAAAATCATCCTGGTGGTGCTAGTCAAAAATGTAATGTAATGGAAGGATATCAAATGTATATATTTAGGGAAAGAAGAATTGAAATTTTCATTGTGCATGCTGTGATTTTATATATTGAGAGTCATAGAGGCACGACAAGGGGAGGACTGGGAGTGATATGATTCGTAGCAAGATATAAGATCAGCAAGCAGAAGCTAGTTAGATTGCTACATACAACAGATGGAATTACAGAAAAGAGATTTTAAAAACAAGCACACTTTACAATAGTCAAGCATCAATTGACATATGTAGGTCTGTATAACAAAGCAAAACAAAATCAAACAAAAGATCTGTCTGAGCGAAATAACAGAACATTTTTTGGTGGGGGGCATCACTGCTCTCTGGTGGTGGGAGTAGGAGGCCCAGCCCCATTGCTGGAATTAAACCTCCGTCCCGGTGGGCCGCAGTCCCGCGCACAACCACTACGTCACCCGGGCTCAGCCCAGCAGAAGATTATTATAAGAAAACAAAACGGACCTTCACAATAGAAAAATATCCAATTCTTATGGATTGGTAGAGTCAATAGAGTAAGGAAGCCACTCCTACCTATGGCACTGTAGAGTTCCAGTGCAATCCCAATCCAAACAACAGCAGCCTTTTTCAAAGAAATGCTAAAACTGAATCCCAAACTCATATGGAAAGGGATACGAAGAAGAAGAAAGAGAAGGAGAAGGACAAGAAGAAGGAAGTGGGCAGGCTTGTATTACCTGACTGTAACAAGGGATACGAACAGAAAATACAAATATGAAAACAGAAGAATACAGAAAAACTATTATTTGATAGGAGCCCCCCTCCAAAAAATGGGAAACAGATGGCCCCCTTTTTAATCTTTCTTTTTGGGGGGGCATCACTGCCCTCTAGTGGTATAGGAGACCCAGTCTTGCTCCTGGAGAGCTGCTGCTGGACTTGAATCACCAACCCAGTGGGACTCAGTCCCACACTCAACCACTATGCCACCGGGGCTCAGCCCCCAGATGATCTTTTTAATAAATGGTGCTGGAAAGACTAGATATTAACCTGCAGAAGAATGAAACAAGACCCATAGCTTACCCCATACACAAGGACAAATTCAAGGGGATCAAGAGAATGGAAAGTAAAACCCCAAACTATTGGGATCATCAACAAAAAAATGGAAAAAAGTTAATGGTAGCAAGGCAATAGATAGGTCATATCAGTAATTGTGAAGGATACAGACTCAGAGAAAGATAAAGCAGACATGTGGGACATAGTAAAGATAAACTGCATGTATGAATCTAAAGACATCATCAACAGAGTAATAAGAGCTACAGACTAGGAAAAGATATTTAGCAGTGACATATCAAACACTTATTACTAAGGTCTTATTACTAAAATCTACAGAACCCTGAAAAGTTACAAGAAAAGAAAAACAAACAAAATGTATAGCACACTAAGGAGGAGGGAAAATGACTTGAAAAGAAGCTTCACAAAGGAGGAAATCAGAATGGCCAATAAACATGAGAAAATATTTCAGATTATCAGCCATCTGAGAAATGCAAATCAAAGCAATCATGAGATACCACCTAATATCCATGAAGATAGTCCAATTTTAAAAAATAACAATGAATTTTGGAGAGGGTGTGGTGAGACAGGAACTCTCACTCAATGCTGGAAGTCATTTAGATAAGGACAGTTAAGGTGGAACAAAATTTGGTGATATTTGGTGACAGGTGGAAATTGAGTTTCTTTATGACCCAGCAAATTCCACTACTGGGCATATATCCAGAAGAAGCAAGAAACAGGCCTCAATCAGACATCTGTATGTTAATATTTATTGTGTAGTTCACAACTTGCAAAGAACTGGAAACAGCCTAAATTTGTTTCAATAGAGGACTGGATTAAAAATATCTGGTATATACACACAATGGAACACTGTGTATCCCTTATAAACAGTCATGACAAGATGAACCACCTAATCTCCTGGAAAGAGTTGGAGGATATTATGCTGAAAGAAGTTAGCCAAGTGCAAAAGGACAAGTACAGCATGATTCCACTGAGGTAAGATCAAACAGCAGAACAGACATACTGGAAAGTGTACATATGCACAATTCCTGGACTGAGGTCCAGATAATCTGTCAAAAGCCAGACCAAATACAGTGATACATACATCATCAAAATGGAAAAAAAGAATAAAAATCAAAACATGTAGATAGCACCAGAGGTGAAAGATAGCTCCATCCTTAAGCCTTTGTGAACACAGAGCAGTGGGCAAAGGAAAACACGGTAACAGGACGCTAATCCACCCGACGGGAGGGTATTTTCTGTGTCTCTACAGGAAAGGGAAAGGGAGAATGAGAGTAGACCTCATTTTGGGTTTTTTTTTTTTGGGGGGGGGGACATCCCTGCCCTCTGGTGGTGGGAGTAGAAGGCCCAGTCTTTGCTCCTGTGGAGCGCTGCTGGAATTGAACCTCCATCCCAGTGGGGCCACAGTCCCGCGCACTACCACTACACCACCGGGGCTCAGCCCGAGAGGAGACCTCATTATGAGGGCAATGTTCCTACTCTAAATACTTTGTTCTTAGAAGTGCAGGTCTGGCCTTGACTAGAGACAACATATCCTCTCCCTAGATGACAGCACTACATAGGATAGCACTGAAGATACATTTCCCTTGAGGTCAAGGTAGTGTGACATGCCTATGGGGTGGGGG